>CAJHQP010008388.1:0-27244 GCA_905132765.1 Moricandia arvensis
TGTTTTTTGCAAAAAAAAAAATTCTAAAAAATAAAAAAAAATTAGAAAAATCTTGAATTTGAAAACTTATAATTCCAAACTATAAAAAAATATTTTATTTTATTTTATTTTTAGTTATTTATTTATATTTATAAATCTATAAAACATGGGGCAGTACGGATCGGATTCCTCTTGCAGTTCTGGAAGGTAAAAATCTGTATGCTTCTGATACCTTTCTCTCGCTCTATTCGACATCTATAGAAAATAAGAAAGAGAAGATTGAAATGATTTCCTGAGATACAGAGGGGTAGGTACATTAGTGACGATCCCACTATTCTAATTCAATGAATTATCACACATTGTTGGGAGCAAGGACATGTACATTACCGATGATGCCACTATTCACCTACAACTTTCCTTAAAAGAAAAAAAAAGCGAAAATAAGATGGATTGTATCAGCATCATTGTCCATTGAGTTTGAGATCTAAAAGAGAGAAAAGAGGGAAGAAAAGGATCAGAGAAGACTACTACTTGTGTGTTCAGAATACTTACATGGGTAAGAGTCCACGTGTCCTTTGATCGATACTCCCAAGGTAAAGCCTGCACTTTTATTTTATGCAAAAAATGAGATTAGTAGAGGGGTGAGTCAAACTAGTATTTGCTAAAGTTGATAGCATAATATATTTGGTTGCTACACTAGGATAAGGTATATGAAGCTTCTCTAAGATTGCTACTTATTTGATGTGGTTGCAACATAGAGGTGATAAAGTAAGTTAGAGATATTGTGAGTCCCTCAGTTTTCAAATTGTGATATTCTTTGCTTGAGGACAAGCAAAATGATAAGTCTAGGTGAGTTGATATACCATGGATTTTACCACTTTTAGGCCATTGTGTATGTGCTTTTTAGAATCTATAATATGGGTTTAGAGTATGTTATAGAGTGTTTTCAGGTTAAGGTACGTTCTGGAGAACTTTGGTGATTCTGGAGCTTTTTGAGATGCATAAATGCGCAGATGCGTAAGAATTTTAGCTATCGATGAAGACTTTCCCACCATTATATTGAGCCCATATCTTGACACATGATCTATCTTTAAGTTAGATTTTGAATGCAACCAGTTTGAGGTTAATCGACATCCTTTAGCAGAAGTTATCCTTGTTTTACTGAAGAGTGGTCAGTCTGCCTCGTGAGCGAAAGTTGCTGAGAAAATAAATAAGTGTTGATCGACGGTGCAGCCTTACTGTCGATTGGCCGTGATCCCATATGATAGGCCCAAATTTTTTCAAGACCGACTAAATCCCATAAGCCACTGCAAATTACTAAAATACCCATAGACGACCTAAAACCTTATTTATGTATTTTCTAAGCCATTGTTGACGGCTTTATTCTAGGCTTTATTTTTATTCATAGTTCTTAGATTACCTTCAGAATCTCCTGGAACTCCTTTCGATTTGGTTTTATCATTATTGTTTTCTATTTTATATTTATTCATCTATGATTTATGTGACAAATATCATGTGTGAGTAGATCCACGTGCTAAATTTAAGTTTTTTAGGGTTTTTGATGGATTAGCCAAATAATAGAATTGCTAAGGTGATTATTGTATCCTTCACTGGATTGTTCTTATTGATTGCTTCTAGAGTAATTAACAAGAAACCTGATTATAGGATAGTTAGGCGCACGCGAGAGCATTGTTTATTACCTGAACTGAATTATGTTCAGCTATGTTGTTAGATACATGCGAGAGCTGGTTTAATTAACTTAGTGAACATACCGAAGTAGGCCGTAATGCTTGAATTAAGCAACCATCGATCGACGCTAGTCCAATAGCATCGATCGGCGATCATTCCAAGTTCACATACGAGAATTGGAACAAAGACATACTCAATAGATTAGACTCGCAGCGAGAGTCGGTTGTCTTTTACATTAGATATCAAGTTCTAGGGTTGATACCCTTAACTTCTATCCTCTATAGTCCACTTGTCTGAAACCCTAAATGTAGCATCTATCCTTCCATCAAACAACAAACTCATTGATTACTTGCACTACAAGAAAACATTTTGTTTCTAATGGAGGATTTTGTCTAAAATTCATCGGAATAAGCCATTTCAGTCGAATTTCCGACGAAAAAAATCGTCAGAACTATCTCGTCGAAAAAATGTTCATCGTAATTTCCTCGCAATATCTGACGACTTTTCGACGTAATTCCAACGGAATAATTTTCTGACGGATAAATTTTTGACTCCAACAGACAAAGTTTTCAACGAAAAAAGTTTCAACGAAATTCCGAAGAAAACTTTTCCGATGAAATAATGACGAACAAAATTTCCGACGAATATTATCCATCAGAAATTTTATAAATTATTTAGAATTTTTTTATTTAAATATAATATTTAAATTAATTAGTTACTTTAAGAAAAACAAAATTTACAAACCATTTAAAATAGAAATTTTTAATTCCTTATATATAAATATAATAAAATTTAACATTTGAAAAACCTTTCTATAATATAATTGTTTTAAAAATGTGAACAATTCTAATATTTTGTAAATTAATAATATTTTTGGCGAAGTGAAATTTATGTTTTATATTATTTAAAAACATAAAACGTTTTAAAATTAAAAGTATTTTAGGAAAAAGTGAAATTATTTATAAATTAAAAAAAAACTTTTTGTAATTGAAAACGTTTTCTAAAAATTTAAAAACGTTTTTATTGATTCTACAAAAACATAAAAACGTTCTATAAATTGAAAAAGTTTTTAAAAAGTGAAAAAAACTTTTTATAAATTTAGAAAGAAAAAAATGCTTTTATAATTATAGCAAACATAAAAACTTTTTTTTATTAAAACTTAATTTTTTTTATAAAAGCTTATATTTTTTTTATAAAATCATAAAAATGTTTTAAAACAACAAAAACATTATAAAAATTAAAATCTCTTAAAATGCAAACTTTCAAAATTTCTTAATATAAGACAATAATAATATACAAACTTTACAAATTTCATAATAAAAATGTAAACCAATCTAATAACAAAATTCTTCCTATTCACAATCTAACATTTTCTTCCAAAAATTCTTCATCCTAACACAAATTTAACATTCAAAACCACAAATAGTCACAAATCTAACATCGAAACACTAATGTAGACAAGATATTGAAAGTAATTAGAAGACTTAAATGATTAGATGATGGATTTGAGAGGTTTTGGGGGTGAGTTTCATCATATTAGAAAGAGAGAGAGGAGAAAATTAGTGTTCTAGAGAGAGAGATGAAATGAAGGAGAAAAGAGAAGACCCATTTAGTATTAAAAAAATTTTGACGAAATATATTCGTCAGAATTTCGTCAAAATATTAGTTTTCGAGGTTAAACAAAACTTTAACGGTTCGTTTTCTTTGATAATGAATAATTCCGAAAGAATTTTGACGACCTTATCCACTCCGTCGGAATTTCGTCGAAAGTTCTCTTAATTATTCTTTTCATTTGTTTTAATTTACCAAAAATAAGATATTTAATTATTTCCTCTGAATATTCCGAAGAAATATATGTTTAGGGAAAAATATAAACTCCTACTTATCTATCTGCCAAACAAAGATATATTTCCTAGGAATTTTTGACGGAAACAAGGGTTTCGTCGGAATATTTTCGAAATATTCCGAGGATATATATGTTCTGACAAACGTATCCCTAAACATATATTTCTTCGGAATATTCCGATGAAACCCTTGTTTCCGTCGGAAATTCCGAGGAAATATTGTGAAGAAATTTCGAGAAAATATATGTTCTTGATTTTCACCATTCAATATACTTTTTTCCTCAAAATTCCGTAGGAAATTCGTGAGATATTTCCTATGGAAGTCATGTCGCCGGAATTTCCTCGGAAATATCTGACAAATTACTGAGGAATACCTAAATGTGACATTTCTCAGTATTTCCTCAGAATTCCTCAGAATTTTTCGACCACTTTTGTGTCCGTCGGAAATTTCGTCTGAATACCATGAGTTTTTTTGTAGTTTTGCTTTATTATTTATTACGCTATATATTATTTGAACTAGGTTGTCTAAAACTCAAATCTATTATCAAGTCTTTGTCGATACGATCCTTAAGTATTGCAATCGACTCTTATTTGAGAGAGTTGCTTTTGGGGTAATTTGAGCACATCAGCTTATCTGGAAGAGATCTTACTGATGCTTTGATGAAGATCTTAACAGAGAGAGGGTATACATTCACCACAAGCGCTGAGAGAGAGATCGTGAGAGACATCAAGGAGAAGCTTGCCTATGTGGCGTTGGGTTATGAGCAAGAGGTTGAGACAGCCAAATCAAGCTCTGTGATCGAGAAGATTTAAGGGCTTCCTGATGGTCAGGTGATCACGATTGGTGCACAGTGGTTCCGCTGTCCGGAAGTCCTCTTTCAGTCCTATAGATATATGTTTGGTATAGGCTTCTTATGAGTTTTGTTTCCTTATGGTTGTTCATGTATGTTTTGTGGAAAATGGAGGCTTGTGTGTATGCAAATGTTCGACTATTTCTATTGAGCTTGAGTTTTCTAAGTCTCTTCGACAAAAAAAAAAAAGAAGAGAAAGTGGGTGACTTGGTTCACAAAAGTAAGTGTAATCTAGTCACAGAACCTATTTTGATTAGGGAATTTGACATCATAAATCTTATGTTTTTAGTCCATCAAAGATAGGTAATAAGAAATCAATTTACAAAGCACATGATTCGGTGAGCTTTCTTCAGATAGATTGATTACTAACAAGAAAATTTTCATTTAACGGAAACAAAGATCTACTCATACTTGGTCAGCTTTCTTGACAGATGTTGATCTCCCTGCCCATGCAATAATAAAACGTGCAGGTTAGGGAACTGTTTTATAAATAAGATAAGGCTCCTTTTTATGAGCATGACTAACCTTCACTTACCTGATTGTGAAAATGATACCGGGGGTCTGCAACTGTTTGGGTGATACAAAATTTGGATATTGATCTGATTTTTTAAAGAGCATCTTCAACTTCTTAAACCTTTTTTCTTCCTGCAGTGGGTTTCCTCCTTATGCAAGAAGAGACTCAATCACACAATTCATTTTTTTTTTCAATTACAGAATCACATGTCTGTAAAAACATATACATTAACAACATATTGGGTTGACCGCGGACGAATCTCAGGTTAATAAATTAATTTATTGTAATATAGAATTATATAGTATTAGCTATTAAAAATATAAAGGATATTTTATAAATAATATAGAAAAATTTATGACATATAATAAAACATAGAAAGACTTAAATCTCATAAGCTTTAAAATCTAATGTCAAAAAAAAAATTAATCAAAAATAAACCAAAAATAAAACATCAAAGTTGTAATAGATTTTAGATAACAAAAATAAATTTATATCAAATCTCATTACCTAATTTTGGATTTTTTATCATTGTTTATTATATATTCTCCAGGTGGCATAAGATAATGTTCATAAAATTTAAAATATCACAAAAATAGTTTATTCAATATTATATATAATTTTACAAAATTTAATAAGATCAACGACTTCAGTTCAAAAATTTTTTTATTTATTTAGAAACATGTAAAAATAAAATAAGATCATGTGGTTCACACAAAAAAAAAGAATAAACAATAATGAAAATGCAGTTTATGTGAAAGAAGTTAGAATTTAGAAGGTTATAACAAATATTATTCACGATGAACAAAAGAAATAAAAGTCTTATAAGAAATTTATATGAGATTTAATTTAAATTTAAATTTTTCTAAAAAACTAAAATTGTATTAAATTTTCTAATTTTTTAGGAGTAATAAAACTAATTTTATTTGTTTGGATATAAAAACATCTTTTTATTATGGTTCTATATTAGTTATAATGAATTATTTTATTTTTTTAATATTATTTTTGTTGAATAAATTTTAATAATATTTTTTATTAAATTGTAGTATCTCAAATCTATGAAGAATCCAAATTAATATCTGATGGGAAGTACAGTCCATGAGTATACTTTTTGTAAAAAATGTATAGTATATGTGACCGTAAAGAAACGATAAGTTCACGAAAAAACTTAAAATTAAAAAGTAAAAACTTAATTTCTTATTTGAATTAGAAAATACATTTAATAAAATAGTTAAAAACCTAAGAATAAACTAAACTAATATTATTCACTAGTTTATCTGATGGTTCAACCAGTAGTCGGGTTGCTGGGTTTACAGATTTTTATCGGATTTTATTTGGTGTTTAATTAACGGATCTTTCTTAAAACCCAAACCAGATTACTTAGCGGACATAAAATTTACCGTTCTGGTCGTGGGTCTGGATCGGGTGTAAAAACAGTAAGTTTAACCATTTTCCCAACGCTTTTCATTTTAATTTTTTTTATATAAAAAATGGTTTTCTTCAAAAGAGTAAATGACACCAAAATATCTATAAATGGGTTATAAATATTATGTTTTGAATTTTTATTGTGTGTTTATCATTTATTCATAAAAATAGTGATTATGAAGATTGGACATTAAATGCAATATATATTATAAAAAGAAATACCCTAGGATAGGTTTTGTAAGATTTTATCTCAAAAATAGATTTCAAAGAGATAAATGATCAAACTAGATTTTATTAAAGGGTGTAAATATAAATTTATACCCCTTGGTTTAACTAATTTAGACGTAGGGTTTAGAGTTATAGAGTGGGATTTTGGAGATGAGGTAGGCCTGGGCATAAAATCCGGAACCCGAAATCCAAACCAAACCTAAACCGAAAAACCCGAATCGATATCCGATCCGAAATGTAAAACTACCCGAACGGGTCTTGTAGGATAGTATAAAAAATATCTGAACCTGAAGTATTATTAACTGAACCCGAACGGGTAGCCTGAAATATCTGAAATTAATAGTCAATAAAAATACTATAAATATATATATATATAAATATTTCAAATATTTAGTTTAATGTTTATGTTGATATGACATATACAATAAATATTAAAATATAAATAAATACTTTAAATATGTAATTAGTTATAAATAAGTACTTATAATTTACTTGTTAAAATAACAAGTATACTCTATATGTAAGATAACACATATTGTTTACAAATGACAGTGTTCTAAAAATCGGTCTAGGAGGCGCCCGCCTAGTTGGCATATCGGGTATAAGAGAAACGATCTTTTCAAACCGATTTCTAAAAACGTAGGTCTAGGCATTAAAAAAATCGCCCTAGGCGCCCGCCTAAACAAAAATCCTCTATAAAACGCCTAACCACCGCCTAGCGATTTTTAGAACATTGACAAATGATGTTTGTTTTGTTGATTAATTTAATATTTTCTTTTAATTTTATGTGTGTAAGATTGGTTTATATTTAGTTTAAGAGTTTTTCTTTATGTTTTTTTTTACTTTGGTTATATCTGAACCGAACCGATATAACCCGAATCCGAACGATATATGATTACTTTATCGGTTTTACGATGCAATATAAATTTGATAAAATATCCGAAGTGTTATTATCCGAACCCGATCCGTACTAATAAAATATTAAAATGGGACCTATAAGTATAAACCCGAAAATTCAAAAATCGGAAATACCTGATCCAAATCCGAATAGGTACTCGAATGCCCAAAACTAAGATGAAGTTTAAAATTAAAAAAATATATTTAAATTTTCAAAATAAAAATAAATCTATTTCGATCATTTTTAAGAATATTTTTATAACAAAAACTAAAAAAAAAGATATTTGAGAGATTTCCCTTGAAAAAAAATTCATAAAGAAAAACTTGAGAATCCTTCACTCTAAAAATGAAGTTCTTGGAGATGCCCTAATGGTGTCACAAACCACACATTTCTTATCGTTCACTAAACATGTTTAATATGAGTTTGGTCGACACTCACGGTTTAGACCTAGCTCGATATTGGGACTGATAAAGGTGTTTTATTAATCAACGAATGTTTACAAAAAGTTTGGATGTGTTCACAAAGGCCGGGGATCTTTCAACCGCCGGAAAGTTATGACAAAAAAGCAAGACGGCGAGAAGAGTACGGATGGAAACCCTAGTTTTAGCCGTCTTGCTTGTGTATTCAAGTCTGGATCTCCTTTCCTTCGTCCTCTCGTTTCCTTATATAGATGCCCTCCATTATTGATGCCCTAGATCGACTCAACTTGGTGGGCTTCTACTCGAATGAGCCTTCTACTCGATAGGCCGAGTGTCCACATCATCATGGCGAGCTGCTTCTAGTCGCCCTCGTGAGCCGATAGACCGCCTGGCGACGATCCAAAATGTCAGAAACGAAATGAAGGAAGGTCACTCTCGCCAAGCCAAGAGCCGAGTCGAGGGGCATTAATTATGGTGGGTCAGGCCGACTATTTCATGGGCCTTGTGAGGGGATGAACTCCACCTCCTACAGTAAGTCCTCCCCCCCCCCGCCCCCCAGTTCATCGATGATTGGTTCGATCAATCTCGATGGATTCGTAGGCTATGGCTCTGAAATTGTTGGGGTGGCGCGGCGGAATGACCGTGCGTGTCCTTAATATGTTTGGTCGGTAGGAGAGAACTCGTCAGTTGAGCGTGCCGACTGTCGTTGCCCCGGGAGTCGCCTGGAATCAGTGTAATAGAGCGCACCAAGGTTGTTTGTTCGGCTTAGCGAGAGAACGCGTCTTGGTGAGATGCCCTAGCGGTCGTTCATTCGAGTGACGAGAGAACTCATGGGGCCGCTGTTTCGATAGGTTTAATGGGTGAATGTATCGTCGATGCGAGCGGAGTAGCTGTCGAGTATCCCCCAACTGGATTTCGATGGGAGAACTTCCTTGGTGGAGTGTGTTGAGAGCTGGGTCCCTCGGGGGCTTGGATGGAGAAGGTGTGTCGGACAATGGATTTGACTGATGGGACCCACGGATCTAAGCGCATGGAAGTCGATCGGTCACTGGGATCTGAAGAGTCGCGAGGGAGTTGAAACGTCGCTGGGGAATTTGTTAAAAAGGGGCAGGGTCCATTTAGGCGAGAGCTGAAAAGTCACGAGGAGGGGAGGCGGTTTTGGGACCAATTAGGCCTCTTGTAGACCATATTATGGCTCCTGGGAGTCGCGCCGGTTCCTTCCTTTATAAGTAGGGATCCCCTTCTCATTCTTCCCATTCTTCTCCGCATACTCAGATATTCTCTCTCCCTTCTCTCTACTTTCTCTCTCTAAATACTTGTTGTAAGTTATATAGTTTTGTTCGGGATGTGTCCTCGGAGATGGTTTACCGAGAAAGAGAAGGCGAAAGGGATAGTCTCCGAATCGAGTCCTCCCAGGGACAAAACGGCGAACGAACCCCTCGACGTCTTCGCATTGGAGCACCGAGTTCATCGGGACGCGTTAATTGATATGGCGGGTCTTGATCCCATGCAGAGAACTCTGGTGATCGATGCCGAGAGACGGATCAGGGGAGAAGACGATGGCAACACTGCCGCCGACCTCCTCAATGATCCGAGACACAAGCCAATCCGTCCTAACTCTGCTAGGGCCAGATCAATTGGATCTAACCTGACCAGGACCAGGCCTGAACGTAGGAGGCGAGTCGCTGGAGCTGCGTCTACTCATGAGGAAGGTCTGCGAGTTCCATCATCCTATCTTGGGGATGACGCTTTTGCGTACTTCGATCCTCTTCCAGAGGATCAATTGCGTTCCCTCAGAAATAGATCGTGGGGCGGGGTTTACCCGTTACAGTCAACTCAAGAGTCGGTGGAGAGACTGATCAGAGATTGAAACGCAGTTGGGGTGTTGTTCCTCGTGCCGTCAAAAGAGCAGCGCCCTTGAAATCCGACGTATGGCTACCAGTGCATATACGAATCGTACTTCGAAGAAGGCCGTTGCGTTGACGGTCGGGTCGCAGGCTGCTGGGGAGCAATTTGACGGAGGCCAGGCGCTTGATGCGCAACGACGGGCTGTGTCGGATCCTGGAGCGTCTGCTGCTCTGAATAGAAAGGCGATTACTCACAAATTGAAGAATCATTTCCCCAACCGAGTCGACTTTACCTACAAGGGTGATACCTCGTTTGTCTGTAACAGTTCTGCGAGCGCGGATCTCTTTGGCCAGATCAGAGGTTGTCCGGTCGACCGTCCTCCGATCGAAGATCTGGTCTTCAAGGACTCGTACGCGGAGGCTGCTCGTACGCAATTTATGGTACGTCCTTATTTTTCCCTTATTTCGCAGGCGATTGGGGGGTACAACCACGTGGTTGGCCAGTACGACGCTGAGCTCAAGGCCATATGGGCTCGATTGGGAGAAGGCGAAAAAGGAGAAGGAGTGCAGGGTTGCATTAAGGGAGAATGCGAAGGTTGCTGCTCTAGGGCGTGACGAAGCCATTGGCCAGAGTGAGGCCTTGGCTAAGAGGGCCGGGGAAGCCGAGGTGAAGTTGGGGGTCGTCAAGGCGGCGATGGAAGAGCTGGAGAATAAGAAGGAGGCTCTGGCCTTGGAGAAGGTGAAACTGGAGCGAGAGAAGGCCGAGCTCGCTGAGGCGCACAAGAAAGATGCTGCCCGTCTCCGAGATTCCCATGTTCACGAGGTGACACGCGAACGAGCCCGGGTGCATACGCCATTGTCGCCAAAGCCAAGCATCGCTTTGACTTTATACATGGGTGGGTCGAGAGCTGGAACCCTTACGACGATGCCCGGTGCAACTATAGTCAGGCCTTTGGTATGAGGAGATGCCTCGAGTTGCTGCAGGAGAACAGATATCCTATCCCACCAGAGAGGGTCGAGTTCTTCCAGGTGTTAGAATTGATGATTTATGAAGAGAAAGAGTATGAACACTCAAGAACACTCAAGAACACTCAAGAACAAATAAGAATAAGAAGGAGAGAAACCTATTTCCTTATTCAAAATGTGTTACAAACAAGGTTAATTTATAGACATTGAAATGTATAAGCAACAAGAGAGAAAAAAAAAATAAACAAAGGTAAGTGGAGTTGAGTGGCAAGGTGAGTGGAGTTGAGTGGAAACTTAGTGCTTGATAGTGCTTGCCTAACTTCTCCACTTGCATTTGAGTGCTTGATAGTGCTTGCCTAACTTCTCATATTTTCTTCATGTCAACACTCCCCCTCAAGCTTGACAGTAGTGAGTGTCAAGCTTGGAAAGCCATGAAGTATTCCCTCATTAAAACCTTTACTTGGAAAAACCACTTGGGATAAAAACCAAGCAAAGGAAAAAGAGTAGAACACTCCATGGTGAGGGGATCACTGACATGGAAGGTTTATGAGTCCTAGTCTTGGAAGAATGGACTCACAAACTTTGCTGCTGGCCGCCTTGGTGAAGATGTCCGCCAGTTGATCTTCACTCCTTGTGTAGCATGGGAGGATCACTTGCTGCTCTACTGCTTGTCTTACCTTGTGGCAGTCTACTTCTATGTGTTTTGTCCTCTCATGGAAGACTGAATTGGACGCAATGTGTATTGCGGCTTGGTTGTCACAATGCATGGTCATGGGGTTGGTGATCTCAATCCCCAAGTCGCCTAGAAGACTCTTTATCCAGATGAGTTCACTGGTTAATTTCCTCATTGATCTGTACTCTGCTTCTGCACTTGAGCAAGACACAACCTTCTGCTTCTTACTTTTCCATGTAACCAAATTTCCTCCAATGAATGTGCAATAGCCGGTAGTTGATCTTCTGTCTGTTCTGTCTCCAGCCCAATCTGCATCACAGTATCCAACAACCTCAGTGTTTCTGTTGCAAGCCATCCATACGCCTTGACCCGGAGCCTCCCTTAAGTATCTTAGGATTCTCTCCACCATGTTCCAGTGATGAACCTTGGGATTTTGCATGTGCTGGCTAACCTGATTTACTGCAAAACAAACATCTGGCCGGGTAATGGTTAGATAGATCAGCTTCCCAACAATTCTCCTATATTGCTTGACATCTTCAAAAGGAGTATCTTCATACTCCCCCTCTCGCAGTGTCTTGTAGCCCTCTTCAAGTGGTGTCTTGGCTTGTCTTCTTCCAAGATCTCCTGCCTCCTTTAGAATATCCAAAGTATATTTTCTTTGGGACATGAACAACCCCTCCTTTGATCTGCACATCTCAATCCCGAGGAAGTACTTCAGTTCACCTAGATCCTTGATGTCAAATGCGGTCTTGAGGAATGTCTTGGTGGCACTGATCCCCTCCTTGTCACTACCAGTAATGATGATGTCGTCCACATAGACTAGGATCACAATAATCCCGGACTTGCTGGTGAGAGTGAAGAGTGTGTGATCCGCTTGAGACTTCACAAATCCTCTTCCATTCAATGTAGTGCTTAGTTTGTGGTACCAAGCTCTTGGTGATTGCTTCAAGCCATAGATCGCCTTTCTGAGTCTGAGGACATTTCCTGGCTTTACCATCTCTTCCATTCCCGGAGGTGGTCTCATGTACACTTCATCTTCTAGTTCACCTTGTAGAAAAGCATTCTTTACATCCATTTGTCAAAGATCCCACTCTAGGTTCACTGCCAATGAGATGAGTATCTGGATTGTATGAAGCTTCGCCACTGGTGCAAACGTGTCTAGATAATCTTCTCCATACACTTGTGTGTATCCTCTTGCTACCAGTCTGGTTTTCTTCCTTTCTGGCTTTCCATTTGCAAGATACTTGATGGTATGCAAGAGTCTGCTGGTCACGGCTTTCTTTCCTCTTGGAAGCTCAGTCTCATACCAGGTGTTGTTCTTGATCATGGCATTGATCTCTTCTTCAACAGACTCTCTCCATTCTTTGTCTTGCATTGCCTCTTCATAGGTGTTTGGGATGTACTCATGATCCAATTCTCCAATGAAGACTTGATGTTCTTCTGGATATTGAGCAAGCGAGCATACTGCACTCACTGGATGTGCCACAGCTTTAGCATTAAAGTAGACTTTCGGTTGCCTGATTCTTGTGCTCCTTCGCAAAGGCTGTATCTGATCAGGTGCTGCCTCATTTGTTTCTTCTGGAACTTGATCTTGAGTCTCAGGAACTGATTCTGATTTGGTCTCATCCTGATCATGAGCTTTTTGTTGATTCCCCCTTTCAGGGTCAGGATGGGCAATTTTTTCATTTTCATTAATCACATCTTCTTCAACTACAGCTTCTGGAACAGGTGCAGTAGCTTCAGGGATATTCCTTCTTGTTTCTTGAGTTGCTGGAGACATGCCAATGCCGAAGTTCTCCAAAATGATTCTGAGGTTTGTGGCTCTTTCTGATTGCGGTAAGTCCCTCAGATCATCCCAATTCTTCACCTCATAATATCCCTTTGTTTCCACAAACTTCACATCCCTTGATATTAAAACTTTTCTGGCTACTGGATCATAGCACTTATACTCCTTTTGTGTTGGAGAGTAGCCAATGAACATCGCTTTTGTGCTCCTGGCATCCAGTTTGTTTCTCTGCTCCCCTGGTATCAGCACAAAGCAGAGACATCCAAACACCCGTAAGTGGTCCAAAGCCGGCTTAGTCTGGTTAAGGACTTCAAACGGTGATAGATCTTTGAGGACTTGAGTTGGAGTCCTATTGATCAGATAAGTAGCAGTCACCACCGCATCACTCCAGAATCTCTTTGGAACATTGGTGTGGAACATCATTGATCTGGCTACCTCCATCAGGTGTCTGTTCTTCCTTTCAGCAACTCCGTTTTGTTGAGGAGTATATGGACAGCTTGTTTGATGAATAATTCCATGTTGAGCCAGGTACTGTTTGAATGCATGACTTGTGTATTCTCCACCATTGTCTGATCTGAGGATCTTCAGCTTGACATTGAAGTGGTTGGAGACATGAGCTTGGAAATTCTTGAAGGCGTCTAACACCCTATCCTTGGACTGAATCAGTGTCAACCAAGTGTATTTGGATTTTTCATCAATGAAGGTGACAAAGTATTTGTGATTCTCCCTTGACACACATGGAGCCGTCCATACATCAGAGTGAACCAAGTCAAAGCAACTCTCATAGGTGGTGGCAGACCGTGGAAAGACTGTCCTACAATGCTTCCCCAATATGCAGGCTTCACACTCTTCATTCTTAGACACCACTCCAGGGAATATCAGGTTTAGAGCTCTTGTATGGGGATGTCCCAATCTGGCATGCCATATTGTGTTCTCAGCGCCATTAACGGTGCTAGCCAGGCAGTGAGGCATAGATGATTCTGGCACCATATTCCTCTCAAGATGATACATCTGCTGATGGTTGTGCCCTTTTCCAATGACCTTTCCTGTCTTCAGGTCTTGAAACTCAACTTCATCTGGTCTGAACACAACTTGGCAGCCCAAATCAATCGTAGCCCTTCTTACTGATAACAAGTTAGATGAAAATCCAGGCATATACAAGGCAGTAGATTCCTTATCAAACACTTTAAGGTTCCCTATCCCTTCTATCTTCACCTTATCACCATTTGCTATGACTACATTCCCTACGGCAGGCTGGATATTACTAATCAAGTTCCTATCACAAATCATGTGATGGCTTGCTCCTGAATCTATTATGATAGGTTTAGAGTCAAGAGAATGTGTACCAGCCTTCTTGGAAGCAATGAGAGCCAAGACAGTGCTCCAGATAAAGGAATTGGCGTCTTTTCTGGTCACAAAATCATCAGATGAGGTCGTACCAACTTGATTTCTCCACATGTCTTCAGTTGAATCACCCATGTGAGCAGAATACATGGTTCTCCCTTGAATTACTTGCTGCTCCTTGGGTTTACATTTATCCGGCTGGCCTTTGAGAGGATCACCATCATCTAGGCATGAAATCTTTCTTCCAGTAAAGAAATTCTTTATCAGTGTGTTGAATGATGAGTCTAGGTGTAGGAGAAAGCTGAGGAACCGGTCGTTCTCATAGATGGTTTGGAGACTCTCCCATAAACACCCATAAGCGGTTTGAAGACTCTCCCATAGTCTCTTGGCGGTTTTGATGTGAGAATTGATCTTCAGGATTGGTTTTGACAAGGAGTTACAGATGAGAGCCAGAGCTTGTTGGTCTTCTTGAACCCATTGGTTGTGGTTGTTCACGTATCTATCTTCTTCAGCCATCCTCTTTGAAGTTCCAGCCTTCATGATATGGCTGTCCCAAAGTCCATGACATCCCAAGGTGATTCTGGCCACTCTTGACCATGAGAGATAATTAGGACCCTCAAGGGTCACGGAAATTATGTTTTCCTTCTCCATTTTTATGATTTGCGGAATGAGAATAACATAAAAGCTTTGCTGAATAAAAGAGAAGGATAGAGAAGGTTTGCGGAATGAAGTAGGAGCTTAAAGCTCTGATACCATGTTAGAATTGATGATTTATGAAGAGAAAGAGTATGAACACTCAAGAACACTCAAGAACACTCAAGAACAAATAAGAATAAGAAGGAGAGAAACTTATTTCCTTATTCAAAATGTGTTACAAACAAGGTTAATTTATAGACATTGAAATGTATAAGCAACAAGAGAGAAAAAAAAAATAAACAAAGGTAAGTGGAGTTGAGTGGCAAGGTGAGTGGAGTTGAGTGGAAACTTAGTGCTTGATAGTGCTTGCCTAACTTCTCCACTTGCATTTGAGTGCTTGATAGTGCTTGCCTAACTTCTCATATTTTCTTCATGTCAACACCAGGGACGAGGGGAAAAGTTCCGCGAAGATGTCGAATGTCTCTACTCCAAGGACATCACCGAGGAGGATCTTTCACTGTCTCCGTTGGTCTTGGATTCGCAGTTCGTGGATAGGGAACTCCTCGCCTCGCTGGAGGCCAAGTATCTCGAAGATCCTCTCGCTGATCTTAACGGGTCGAATTCTCGTCTTATTGATGCGAACGTGGCTGCTTTGCTTCGCTCCTCAAGCCCTTCTCAAGGTGAGCCGTCTGTCGGCAATGCTGGGGATAAGTCCGTTTGGGGCGACAAGGATGCTGCTGACAAGGACATAGGGGAGACCCCGGTAAACGTCTCCGACTCGCAAGAAGATGGGGACGATGATCTCTCGGGCCTCGGGGATTCGAGCAGCCACGGGCCTATTGATGACGACAAGGCCAGGGCCGAAGGAGAAGTGATGGGGGAGAGCCTCGGGGCGGACTTGCATGGTGGTGCAACCGATCCCCTTCAAGATCCTCCGGAGGCGGAGGTTGGTCAAGAGAAGGAGGATGTTGCTGCTGCCTCGACCCAGACCTGGATCTGATCTCCTTTGTTCTTTCCTTCTTCTTTTTTTTGTTGTTGTTGTTTTTGTGCCCTTGTTCGGCACCCGGATGTTAGATTTGGTTGTAAGTTCGGATTCAGTGATCCTTGTGGAATCAGAACCCCTTTTCTTTGATCTACCAATGTTTTTATTCGGCTCTAGATAGCCAGGAATTATCCAAATGTTTTTTGAAATAATCCAATTGTTCCGTTGCTTAAGTAAATCGCCGTAGGGACTTAGGGACGAACGGGCAGTCCGAAATAATCTGTTCGGTTAGTCCCTTAGCATTATCGTAAGGTTTTGTTACTTAGAAAGATTTTGGCAAGTCTATCTTGCGCGAAATAGTTCGCTCTGTCGTCCTAGCGACTTTGTTTCGGTCGGATTGTCCCGAAGTAGTTCAGCCGACTTTATATAAAACTTTGCCTGTGAACTATCGGATCCGTCGCAAATTTAGGCAAGCGAGATAAAGGTACTCATTTTTCATTAAAGTAACTTGACAAAGTCTATCGGTTGGCCAGACCGCGGTCAAAAGTTATTAATGAAAATAAAAATTATTCGCTCGGTTGATCGCGGATCAACTAGGTTCCCATGTCAGACTCTTGTCTGATCAGGACGTGTCCGGGCGTTGGGTGCGAGTGCCATGCATGATCCGAAGCTTGGATTCATCCAAAGTGCGTGGTCGCTATCATCGCTTGTTCGGAGGAGGGTCGTCTCGCTGGACGAGACCTGTTGAGAGGTGTTCGCTCGTCTCTGAGAACCTCCTTTGGGGAGATAAAATATTTTGTTGTTTCAGCTGGACCCAGTTACGGGTTACCTACGTACCTTTGTGAGAGGATCAAGCCATTCGTAGTTCGTTTTTCCCGAGTAAAAGTGGCTTGGTGGCGCATTTAATCGGTATGTTTTTTTTTGGGTGAACTGAGCGAAAGTGACGTGGTGTCATCCGCTCGGTGTGTGCTTCTTGTTTTTTGCTAAGTAAAATATCGCCTGAGGTGCATGGAGTTCCACGCCCCCAGTACTGCCTCGTCGGTCTGAGTCACTAGTCGGTAAACACATGGTTTGACGATCTGAGTGATCTTGTACGGTCCTTCTCAATTGGCTCTGAGTTTACCGGTTTTCCACTCTTTCGTGTTCTCGAACACCTTGCGGAGGACGAGATCGCCGAGTTCGAGCTGGTGGGATTTGACCTTCTAGTTGTACTATTTCTCGATGTGATTCTGATAGTTTTGAATTCGGAGGAGTGCATGGTCGCGCTTCTCTTTGATGGTGTCTCGTTATTCAGTTCAACATGGTGTGGCATGATCGAGTGTCGTTAACTTGTTATGTTCACTTCGGCAAACGCCACCGCCTCGATTCCGTAGGTGAGGGAAAATGGCGTGACTTTGGTCGCCCCTCTTGGCGTTGTTTGATGAGACAAGAGGACGCCATCGAGTTCGTCCGTCCAGTGTTCCTTCTTGAGGTCGAGCCTTTTCTTCAAACCATCAATTATCGTCTTGTTGGAAGACTCGGCCTGACCGTTGCTTTGGGGGTATCGGGGGCTGGCGGTGTTGAGTCAGATTCTCCAGCGATCACAGAAGCCGCGGAAGGTGTTAGAGATAAACTGTGACCCGTTGTCCATGACGATATCGTAAGGTAACTCGTGCCGACAAATGATGTTCTTCCAGACGAATTTATGGACCTCCCTATCTGTTACTGAGACATATGACTCAGCTTTGATTCATTTTCGTGAAGTAGTCGGTGAGGACAAGGACGAAGTGCTGCTGTTTAGAATTTGGCATTGGACCGATGATGTCCATTGCCTAGCGCATGAAGGGATACAAAGCTGTCATAGTGCGGAGCATCTCGGTCGGGCAATGGATAGTCGGGGCATGCCTCTGACACATGTCGCAGCACTTGGTGTAGCTTTCACAATCGGCATTTATGGTTGGCCAGAAGAAACCGAGGTTCCGGACTTTCAGTGCGAGACACCGTCCACCAGAGTGGTTCCCTGCCGCTTCTTCGTGTGTTTCGGCCATGACAAGCCTGGTTTACTCGCTGTGAGTGTATTTTAGGATCACCTTGTTTGCCGTGTGCCGATGGAGGTTACCGTTGATAAAAACATAGCGGGCGCTTCGAGCTTTGAGTCTTCTCGCTATCCACTTATCTGCTGGCAGCTTGCCCTCCTTCAAGATATCGATAAAGGGGGTTCTCCAGTCAGTTTCTTCGGTTGTCAATCTGTCGGCGGCTTCTTCGATCGTGCAATCGAACGCGAGACGCTGTTGTGGTTCTTGCTCCTCTGCGAGTAATATGCTTGGTTCTTTGATTCGATGAATTGGGATTGTGCGTTTGACTTGGTCCCTCAGCTTGCTTCCGAGAGCTGCGAGAGCGTCCGCGCATACGTTTTCTCCCCAGGGTACCTTCGTGAGTTCGAAAAACCTGAATTCCTTGACCAAGTATTTGACCACCCAAAGATAGGCGTCCATGCGCTCGTTGCGCGCGTCATACTCCCTGTTGAACTGACTCGTCACAAGTTGGGAGTCGTAATAGGCGCTCAATCGATTTGCATGCACGGCTTTGGCGAGACAAAGGCCTGCGATGAGGGACTCATACGCAGCTTCATTGTTGGAGGCTGGGAAGCCAAAGCTGAAGCTGCACTCCTCCCCATACCCTTTGTTGGTGGACGATCCGTCGACGTGGAGGATCCAATTCTTACTCGGCAAAGTCAAGTCGTGCTCGATTTTGGGGGTTAGTTCAATGATGAAGTCGGCGAGGACCTGGAATTTCGTGGCGGGTCAGCCCTTGAAGGAGATGTCGTACTCGCTTAGTTTGACGGCCCGCTTAGTTTGGGGGTCCGCAGTGGTTGATTCGTGAGAACAATGATGGAATGTGACTGGAAATAGGGACGGAGCTTCCTTGCAGAAGTGATGACAGCGAGTGCGAGTTTCTTGAGCGTCAAGTATCGAGTCTTGGCGTCTGTCATCCGCTTGTTCGTGTAGAAGATGGGTTTTTGCTCACCACGATCTTCCTTCACCAGAACACTACTAACTGCAGTAGCCGAGACAGCGATGTATAAGAACAGAATGTTGCCATGGTCCGACTTTGTCAGTACCGGTGGCGTCGTAAGATACTCCTTAGGTTGGGCGAACGCTTCCTCGCATTTGTCGTCCTGGCAAATTGCTTGTTTCCCTGCAGTAGGTCGTAGAATGGCAGACACTTGTCTGTCGAACGTGAGATGAAGCGATTAAGTGCTGCGATGCGCCATGTCAGTCGTTGAAATTCCCTGCTATTCTTAGGACTTGGGAGCTCAAGTATAGTAGAGATCTGTTTCGGGTTAGCTTCAATTCCTCGCTGACTGACAATGTAGCCGAGGAATTCTCCGGAAGTTACTCTGAAAGTGCATTTAGCCGGGTTGAGCTTCATGTCGTATTGGTTCAGAGTCGCAAAGCAGTCGCGCAAGTGGTCGAGGTGGTCAGATGCTCGCAGGGACTTAACGAGCATGTCGTCGATGTAAACTTTCATCGTGGTACCGAGTTTCTTGGCGAACATCTTATTCACCAAATGCTGGTACGTTGCTCCCGCATTCTTTAGACTGAAGGGCATGACCTTGTAGCAGTATATTCCGCGATCTGTAATGAAGGATGTATTCTCTCGATCGTTAGGGTGCATCATGATCTGGTTATACCCGGAGAAGGCATCCATGAACATTAGGAGCTCGCTGCCAGATGTGGATTCGACGAGTCTGTCAATATGCGGGAGGGGGAAGCAATCCTTGGGACACACTTTGTTGAGATTGGTGAAATCTACATAGACTCGCCATTTTCCGGTTTTCTTTTTGACGACGATCGAGTTGGAGATCCAATCAGGGTAACAGACTTCAGCTATTGAATCGGCGGCAAGCAGACGTTCGACTTCGTCGTTTAAGGCTCTAATCCGCTTTGGGCCCAATTTGCACCTCTTCTGGCGTACTAGTTTATATGTCGGGTAGACGTTGAGTTCATGGGTGGTGACTTCTGGATTGATTGCTTTCATGTCGGAGATGGTCCATGTGAAGGTCGAGGCGTTTTCGGCGAGAAAGGAGATGAGCTGCTCTTTCAGAGGGTTGTCAAGGAAAGCGCCGATCCGAACGGCCTTCGTTGCGTCGGTGCTATCAATGCTGATCTCGATGACTTCCTCCTTCATTGGGAAGATTTTCTAAATTGGTTTGGCCACTGTATTAATGTGGGCATTCCGCTGTAGTGACTTTACCTCGGCGACAAGGATGTCCCGAGCTGCCTGTTGGTCGCCGCGCAAGGTCACGATCTGTCCGTCGATTCCTGGAAACTTCATGCGTTGGTGAAAAGTTGAGGGAACGACTTTCATCGAGTGAATTCACGGGGTACCGAGGATCGCGTTGTTGGGTGCGTCGACTTCGATAACTGAGAACTTCACGTTTTTGGTAACTCCCTTGGTGCGGGCGCTTAGCCAGATGGTTCCCATCATGGCTTCTGAGGGCCCGTTGAAGCCAGTGAGCGTCCGAGTAGATGGTTTCATTGATCGGAGGTTGATACCCATCTTCTTTAGTGTCCTCGTGAAGATTAAGTCTACTGAAATTCCAGTGTCGATTAACACCTTAGTCTTCTCGCAGTCTGCGATGCCGAGTTTGACCAAGAGTGAGTTGTTGTGTGGCATATGGAATCCTGCCGCGTCCGCTGCCAAAAAGGTGATTTGCGGATCTTTTTCCGGAATCATCGGCCAGTGTTCTGCGGACTGAGCCTGTCGGCGATAGTCTTTTACCGAGCACACAGATGCAGTGCAAAGGGGCGATCCGCCCATGATCACGCTGATTTGCCGGGGAGATTGTGAGTCATTCGACCGACTCGAAATAGAACGTAAGTCATTGGGATCATCAGCTTCTTTGCTAGTTTTTGGTATGGTCTTTGATCGGTTAAGCTTCACGCGGAGGTCGGCCAAGAGCGAGTTAAGTTTGTCTCGCATGTATAATAAGTACCTACAATATTAGATTTTATTAAATGACATGTAAACAATAATTATGGTTTAATCATTGTCTGATCACATACCTTTCCACTACTTAACAGAACATAACCTAATCACACAAATAATCATTGTGGACATGTTTGCAATACTGTACTCATGTACTTGTTTAGCATAACCACCCCACAGAGTACACATCATCTTCACATTACTGTATAATAAAACGTTAAGTCACAAAACATATGATAACATATTTATAAAGAAAATCATAGAAAATGATAAAATAAATAAGCTTACTTTTGGTCACGTAACTCTATCAAAAGCCTCATGTTATCTTTTCCTTTTATCATTTTGTTTTCCAAAGACCCAAAGTTAACGATTTGGCCAATAACATCTACATAACACAACCAATACAAAGAGGAACAAAATTAACAAATCTGAAATAAGTTTTATATGTTTAAGATCAGTTCTCACCAACCAAACAACTGCTATCGATATTTCCTTCCATAATATCGGTAAAATTCGCAAAATACTTTTCAGGAACTTCACTCGGAAACTCAGAAGCTTTTCCAACAAAAATGGTTGGATAAAAGCCAATTTTGTACGGATGGGAGGTTGTACGATATTCACCAATGGCATCGTAGACCTTGAACAACTAGACGACAATTGCATATCCCTCATGTAGCTTGTCACCATATTTTTTGGTGAGTTGTTCACCAACGGAAGCATGAATTCTTATTCCCTGATTATACATTTCGGTAGGACAAGTTAGGATTATTTTGTGATCTTACTAATAAACAATAAAAAAATATTCAATCAAGTTGTGTGAGAAAAACTTACTTCTTTATCAACGAAAACCATTTCAATGGTGTTGCCTGATTCTTTGTTGTAGTTTCTCCACAACCGAATAATCCTAACTTCAATACGGGACGTATCTTTACGGGACGTATCTTTACGGGGCTTTAAATCTCTAGCTGGGCAAACAATATTTTTCGCCGCTCGGACCATTGCCATTATAGGACAAAAAAGTAAGAATGATATGATTTATTCCTTCGACATTGACCTCTATATATATGAAGTGAATCATATACGTTTGTAACGACGCCAAGGAAATATTCATAAAATAAATTATGGATCCGTTTAAGTAAAGATAGTTAATTTTTTTGAGAAGAAAATTAAATGCATATGATATGATTCTAACTTGCGCAAGTAATCAATATGATTTACCGTATTTTTAGTAAGGGATGGTAGTAAATTATGTATTAATTAATATTATTGCGCAAGTAATCAATATGATTTACCGTATTTTTAGTAAGGGATAGTAGTAAATACATGTATTAATTAATATTCTCGTGCAAGTAATATTAATTACTTTCCTACTTCTTCAATCTATCTTATTTATTTAGAAAGTATTCAATCCATTAAACATATATATATTCTTGCGCAAGTAATATTAATTACTTTCCTACTATTTCAATCTGTCTTATTTTTTTAGTAAGTATTCAATGCATTAAACATATAAATATTCTTGTGCAAGTAATATTAATTATTTTCCTACTCCTTCAATATGTCTTATTTCTTAGTAAGTATTCAATGCATTAAACAAAATAAGGTTAGTATTTATAGGGCTTCCCTTTTTGTTATGTCGATGAGAAAAATAAATCAAAAATGAATTTCCAAAAAATCAACCAATAGAATCGCATCATTTTGGCTGAGAATGGCTCTGTGAGCGTCACGTGTCAAATGTACTTCTCATTTAATATATAGAGGGATATGTGACAGCTTATACACATTTATGTTATATATAAGTACTTCAAAATATCTGTTATTACCAGATTAGATATAACATCCGTGTATTCTACGTTTATAAGATCACCACAGATGGTTTTTGACATCTGTTTTTAGATAATTGTATGTGGTACATAAGCTATACAATACATATATATATTTGTATTTTACTAATTTATATGTCAATGCAAAGCTAAAAAATATGTTAAAGGATTTTTAAAATCTAGATTTCTGAAGTAAACATTACAAAGAGATATCCAAAAAAAATATTAGAAGAGTATATTTTTTTCTTTTTTTTTAACCTTGGGAGTATCCCAGCCTTCGGCCAGACTAATCCCCAAAGGAGTGGTGAGTCTCGCGGATGGAACCTCACGCCAGGTATTCAAATGGGCGTAAGATAGCCCATATCCGCATCCCCGGAGAATCGAACCCAAATGGCTGTACTTACAGCTGCAGGCCGTTCACCACCAGACTAACTCATCCGGGTAGAAGAGTATATTGGTTTCATTCAACTTGATAAATTATTTTAACTCAGATTTATAAAAATTGATTAATATTTTTGTTTGGAAACTCATATGGATCATAATAAAAATATAGATTTTTATTCTCTAACTATTTGAAATCAGCACATTAAATACTCAACTACTGTTGAGCAAAATTATTCTCAAACTAATTACTAGACTGCACAAAATTGGGTTTGAAATAGTCAACCGTTAAAAATTGGATGGAAATCGTGAGTTTCCCGTTAAAAGTTGTCCTTTAATAATATATATGTCAATGCAAAGCGAAAGATTATGTTAATGATTTTTAAATCTAGATTTCTAAAAAGTCCTTTCTCGATACCTCTTTGTAATGTTTACTTTAGAAATCTAGATTTAAAAATCATTAACATATTTTTTAGCTTTGCATTGACATATAAATTATTAAAAGACAAATATATATGTATCATATAGCTTATGTACCACATATATTTATATAAAACAAACATTTAAAACGATTTGTGATTATCTTACAAACATATAATACACGGATGTTATATCTAATTTGGTAATATATATTAGATATTTTGAAGTACATATATATAACATAAACGTGTATAAGCTTTCACATATTTAAATATACATACATTATCAATATATATATATATTTGTTTTTATAATAATTTAAAAGTTCTTCCAAAACTCTACATAGATATCTTTAATTGGTTGCATCCAACTTGATAAACTTTCTTAACTCGAATTTTAAGAAATAGTTGATATTTTTATTTAGAAACTCATATGGATCATAATAAAAATATAGTTTTTTTATTTTCCTACTGTTTGAAATCAGAATTGACATAGTAACTATTACAAAAAATATATATGTATCGTATAATTTATGTAACACATATATTTATCTATAACAAATATCCAAAACCATGTGTCGATGATCTTAAAAACGTAAAATGCACGAATGTTATATCCAACTTGGTAATATTAAATATTTTTGAAGTACTTATATATAACATAAATGTATATAAGATTTCACATATTTAAATATACATGCATTAACAATGTATACATATATACTTGTTTTATAATAATTTATACGTCCTCCTAAAACTCTACGTGGATATTTCTACATAGTTTCATTCAACTTGATAAATTTTCTTAATTCAAAATTTTAAAAAGTGATTGATATTTTTATTTAGAAAATCATATTCAACATAATAAAAGCATATATTTTTATTCTCAAACTATTTGAAATCAGCACATTTAATACCTAAGTATTGCTTGCACAAAATTATTACCGAACTAATTGTTGACTGTGCAAAATTGCGCTTATAATAGTCAACCGTTAAAAATTGGAAAAAATTCATTAGTTTCATGTTTATACTGTAACGGTTGACTATTTCAAATTTAAGTTTGTGCAGTTAACAATTAGTTCGAGAATAATTTTACGTGAGCAATATTTAGGTATTAAATGTGCTGATTTCAAATAGTTAGGGAATAAAATACTCATTTTCCAAGCAAATTTGTGGGGGGGAACGTAATATAAAATTTTCAATTTTAAATTTCAAATTCTTACATGTTTAATGTTTTGAAAATGAAAATATATATTTGTTTTTAACATATATATAACTGATATAGTTAAAATAAAAATATTAAAGATGAAAATAAGATTATTAAAATTTTATTCTAAATAAAAGATATTGGAAACAGTAATACCTCAGTGATGCAACCCTTCAAAAGTATTAAAATTTCAAAATTACTTGTAAAAGTGTTATACATTAAATGTTTAAACAAAATGATAATATATAAATGTTTTTTTTTAATTTATATAACTGATATAGTTAAAAATAAAAGCATTGAAGATGACAATAAGATTATTAAAATTTTATTATAAATAAAAGATATTGAAAACACTTATGCCAAAGTGATGTAATCCTTCAGAATTATTAGGTTAACTAATCAATATTAAAATTTCAATATATTTTAAAATGATTATATATCAAATTTTTAAAACAAAAAAGTATATATATTTGTTAACCTATACAAATTTTTTAATCATGAAATGGTTTAGTGAAAAGGTACAACATTTAATTTTCTTAAAAGATATTACTCTTTAACAAATTAACATGTCTTATGCTTAATCGATTGAATATTTAAAATATTTTTATTAATGAAATGGTTCAATGGTTAAGATTTTTGAAATATGCAACTTTTCGGTTATGAAAAATATTCAATGAAAATGTATAATTGTTAAACTTCAAAAAATATGCAATTCTTTAAAGAATGAACGCGTTTCTTGTTTAAGTGAAACTATGATGTTATACTCGAGTTCCTAAATGAAATTGTAACCGTTAGATTAGAGATTAGGAACAAACTCAACCGTTAGATGTTAAATTTTTTCCTATAATAAATTGATGACTTTGGGGGTTAAAGAAAAGATACACTTTAAGATTATAAAAGAATGACACATCCCTTACTAAAACAGTTTAATGATTTAAGTTATAAATGAAAGAAGGTATTTTCTTTAAATTACCAAACTATGATAAACTGAAATGTTATATTGAATTTTTATTCAAGAAAAATGATGATGTCGGTGAAAAAATAGGTTTGCTATTAGATTGCTGTTTAGTTGGGTTGTAAGAAAAAATGTATGAATTACAAACTTGGATAATAATTAAATCCCACACAATGTCACTTTCCTCATAGAGTATTTCAACCTTATTCCAAACATTGGATTACACAAAATCTTCTTCTTTTTATTATGATAAAACAAACAAAGTCTCACTCTTGTTCTAGCCTAAGATACAAGAGAAATAAAAGGATTTTTTTAGTGTTTATTTGTTTCTTCAAAGATCTAGGATGATCTTTGAACAATGAATCTCTCTCTCATTCTTTAACTAACTGTTAGTTTATGTCTTTCTATCAATTCAACATCCTCCCAACAGTTTAGAGATTATGCCTGCAATTGATTGAGCCAACTAGATGCATTCCCATAGAGAGTGTGGGGGAGGGGGAATCTTGTAGAGTAGGTATTCTTCAGAGTATTCACCCTTCTCAGTATTAGCGATTTCATCCATTAAAACTGTGATGTGTTTCTGGGATCTTCGTGCGGAAGACCTTGGAAAAGGTGTTGACATAACCAATCGTTCCAGTCGGGTTGCAGCTCAAAGTTATTCTCCTTAGCAACAGCAAACACATCAGAGATTACGGCCTCCTGTGTATAAATCAAGTGTCCCGCACTGTTGCGAGCACTACCCTCTTCGTCTCGTAAGACCCCATCCTTATCAGCCTCAAGTATGAGCACTTTGACTTTCACTTTTTTTCCACGAGCGGTGTCGATCGACATTGGATGAGTGTCGCTCGATACTTGGTTTTCTGCGGTGTTGACCGCTGCTTGGAGGGTGTTGATCGATACTAACCTCGTAGACTTATTGATCACACGTAAATCAACATGATCCTTTTTTGAAGGACCCGAAATCCTCTTCTCATTGTATCCCGGTACTACGATGTATGTATCTGAAATCAAAGAAAAGAAAAATAAAATCAGTAAAATAAAAAAAATAAAAACCTAGACTAAATCTATAAATTCTAATCTAATGGTGAACCCAATGCTCCCAGCAACGGCGCCAAATTTGATATGCTCAAATTAACTTTTAAGTTACTCTCTCAAATAAATGCTTGATTATAGTATTTGGGGGATCAAATCCACAGGGAGCTTTGGCACACAATAGATTAGGGATATTAAGACTAAGCTAGGCAAACAATAATATAAAGCAATAAATAACAAAGCAGTAAATAGAGAATAGTCTGTGAACAACTGGGTAAGGTGCTACATCTAGGGATTTATCATTCAAGGGATTCAAACACACAAATCAAGGATGCTAAGGATTTTATTCTAGAACATGAATTCAATTGTAAGATATCC
>CAJHQP010008389.1:0-27242 GCA_905132765.1 Moricandia arvensis
TACGAACCACTCTTCAAGTGGTGGACATTGGGAAAGACCTGTGGGAGCAGATCCAAAAACGCTTCTCGGTGAAGAATGGAGCCAATATTGGAAGAATCAAGGCTGAATTGGCGACGGCTCGCCATAATGGAAGATCCATTGAGGCGTACTATGGTTACATGACGAAGCTCTGGATGACGTTGAATGACTATCGTGGCCTCAAGTCTTGTAAGTGTGGACACTGCACTTGTGATATCGGCACTGAACTCGCAAAGGAGAGAGAAGAAGATAGAGTGTATGATTTTGTTCGAGGACTTGATGACTCATACTCACAACTCCGATCGGCATTGATGTCATGAGTGCCCTTCCCCACACTCGACGATGTGTACCTTACACTCACTCAAGATGGAGATAGAAGAGTAGCGACTATCACTTCAGATAGTCGTGTGGACAGAGTGAGCTTTGCAACCCAGTCTCTGCCGCAAACTCGAAACTCTGGTTCTGACAAAAATAGAGTATCCACTGGCGTATGTAAAAGTTGTGGCTGAACTGGACATCATGCGGACCAATGCTTTCGTACAATTGGGTATCCTCCGTGGTGGGGAGATAGGCCGCGAAACCGAGACTCTCCAGCTCCGACTTTGAATCGCGCAGCAGGAGGAAACCAAAACAAAGGGATCAGCCGTCGATCAAGTGCAGGTCACACTGCAAATGCAGTGCTCGGTGAAAAAGATCGCATTGGCTTGAGCAGTCTGACGGATGCACAGTGGAAAGGTCTCATTGCAATCCTAGCAGAACGCAATGCTGAGGTTCAGCCACGTTTGTTAGGTAACTCTTTCTATCAAACTTGGATCTATAACTCAGGAGCTTCAAATCACATGACTGGACGGTTAGATTATTTGGATGAGATAAGCGATATGAACCCGGTTATGATTAAGCTGCCTGATGGAAGGTTCAGTGTGTCGAAGAAGAAAGGAACAGTAAGACTAGGAAATCAACTTAGTTTGCAGAATGTATTCTTTGTTGATGGTCTGAGATGTCATCTGAGTTCGGTATCACAGCTTTCTCATGACAGTGGTTGTGTGTTTCAGATCACTGATAAGTTGTGTGTTGTTCAGGACCGCATCACGAAGATCCTGATTGGAGCGGGTGAGCAGTTGAATGGAGTATACTTCTTTGGAGAAATGGAGTTTGCTGGTGCAATGGGCTGCTTGGAAAAGGTGTCGGCTGGTATGTGGCACAAGCGCTTAGGACATCCATCCTCCAAAGTTGTAGCGAAATTACCTATATCTAGTTTTTCTGGTTTTGATGATTTTTATAGCAAGGCGTGTGACGTTTGTATTCGCGCTAAGCAAACCCGAGATGTTTTCCCTTTAAGTTGCAATAAAACTACTGATGCTTTTCAACTTGTTCACTGCGATCTTTGGGTTCATATCGAACTCCTGCAGTGTGTGGCTCTCTTTACTTCCTTACAATCTTAGATGATTACTCACGAGCTTTGTGGATCTACTTACTGCCATCAAAACTTGAGGCTCCAGCCTCACTGAAAACGTTTGTTGCACTCATTGAGCGACAATTTGACAAGAAAATTCGAACCACTCGAAGTGATAATGGTTCCGAATTTATTTGCTTATCGGATTTCTTTAAGGAAAAAGGAATAATTTATGAGACTTCCTGTGTTGCAACTCCTCAACAAAATGGGCGCGTAGAGCGCAAGCACCGTCAGATTCTTAACGTTACTCGAGCACATCGGTTCCAAGCCAACTTGCCCATTGAGTTTTGGGGTCACTGCGCCTTGACTGCAGGCTACCTTATCAATCAAACTCCGTCGAGTGTTTTGAATTGGAAAACACCATTTGAAATGTTATACAATCGGCCACCACCGCTGGAGCATCTGCGTGTTTTTGGCTCATTAGGTTATGTCCATAACAGATCACATGGTGGTGACAAGTTTGCACCACGAAGTCTGAAATGCATCTTCATCGGTTACCCTTTCGGGAAGAAAGGATGGATAATGCACGAACCAATTTATGGGAAGCTATTAGTGTCAAGGGATGTTCTGTTTTCTGAAAATGAGTTCCCATTTCAGAAATCTTTGTCTTCCACACCCCAAGATGAATCACCATCGCTCGACATTCTTTTAGAAGATAATGATAAGTTCTTGGTCGACTCGGCTCCATCAGCAGTAGTAGAAGCTCCTGGAAACACAACACCATCTCCTCTGATTTCTTCT
This sequence comes from Moricandia arvensis, assembly GCA_905132765.1. Lineage (NCBI taxonomy): Eukaryota > Viridiplantae > Streptophyta > Magnoliopsida > Brassicales > Brassicaceae > Moricandia > Moricandia arvensis. Next base: position 2,213 of record CAJHQP010008389.1, read on the forward strand.
TCTCTGAACACAGATCAGGATGTGGCCACGGGTTCAGAACAAAGTACAACAGAGGTAGCAGCTTCAGAGTCACCTGATGCAGCACCTATTGAAGATCCTCCAGAACAACTTGGTCGTGAGATGCGTCAGCGAACCCTCCCGCTAAAGCTTACTGATTATCTGCTTAATACGGTGGACACTACGTTAATTTATCCACTATTGACTTTGTTTGTGATGATAAATTCAGTGCTACTCATCAAGAGTACTTAGCCGCTATTACTGCGGATGTTGAACCAAAATATTATCATCAAGCAATAAAAGATGATTTTTGGAAGTGTGCAATGAAAGATGAAGTGATTGCACATGAGGATAGTGAGTCGTGGACAGTAGAGACACTGCCAAAAGGAAAGAAGGAACTTGGTTGTAAGTGGGTATATCGAATCAAATATCAAGCTGATGGTACCATTGAGCGATACAAAGCTCGACTTGTTGTCTTAGGCAACAATCAAGTCGCTGGAGATGACTTTGAAGAGACTTTCGCACCGGTCGCTAAACCAACAACGGTACAATGTTTTCTTGAGATCTCTGCAGCTAGGAATTGGGAAGTGTACCAGATGGATGTCCACAATGAGTTCCTTCACGGTGATCTTCATGAGGAAGTATATATGCGGTTACCTCCCGGTTTCCATTCGGCTGATAAAAAAAAAGTACTTAGACTTCGGAAATCTCTGTACGGGCTTCGACATGCACCGCGGTGCTGGTTTGAAAAGTTGAAGTCTGCTTTGGTGACGTACGGGTTTCGCCAATCACCTGCTGATCACTCATTTTTTACTTACAACAAAGATGGAGTTCATATTCATGTTCTTGTCTATGTTGATGACTTAATCATCAGTGGGAGTTCTTTACCAAAAGTCAAGACTTTCAAGGAATATCTTGGATCATGCTTTAAGATGAAAGATTTGGGTATTTTGAAATATTTTCTTGGCATTGAGGTTGCAAGAAACGCATCTGGTATTTACTTAAGCCAAATGAAATATACACTGGATATTATTGCAGAAGTAGGATTGCTTGGAGCTAAACCAGTCAGTTTCCCTTTGGAGCCGAATCATCGTTTAGCTTTAGCCAAAGGTGAAAACATGAGTGATCCGGCAAGGTATCGACGCTTGCTTGGTCGGATTATTTATCTTGGAGTGACTCGGCCTGAGCTTTCTTATTCCATTCATGTGCTAACACAGTTTATGCAACGACCTAAGCAAGCTCATTGGGAGGCTGCTCTCAGACTTGTTCGGTATCTCAAGCAGAATCCTGGCCAAGGGATTCTTCTCCACGCTGACAACTCTCTCACTTTAACGGCATGGTGTGACTCTGACTGGGCAGGATTCCCTTTGACCCGTCGTTCGCTGACTGGTTGGTTTATCAGCTTGGTAACTCTCCGATCTCGTGGAAAACAAAAAAGCAGCCTACTATCTCCTTGTCATCAGCTGAAGCCGAATATCGGGCGATGAACTTCACCCTTCGGGAAGTCATTTGGATTAAGAAGTTACTGCATTCGTTTGGGGTTATTTACGATCAACCAGTACCCTTACATTGTGATAGTTTATCTGCAATTCATCTTACTGCTAACCCAGTGTTTCAAGAGCGTACGAAACACATTGAGACAGAGTGTAATTTCATCCGTGAAAAGATATCTGATGATACAATCAAACCAAAGCATGTTCCTACTACAGTGCAGCTTGCTGACATTATGACCAAGCCCCCTTGGTCGGCGAGAATTTGACAGTTTTCTTCTCAAGTTGGGCGTTCTTGATCTTCACGCTCCGACTTGAGGGGGTGTATTGAGATATGTGTGCATATCAAGTTACTTGCATATCAAGATGTGAATATCTCGTACATGTAATTTAGGAAGTTTACATTGATTATATCTTGTGTATTAGGTAGCTATGCTTGTATATAAGGAGCCATATGGCATGAGTAATAAGACAAGGAAAACCATTTTATATACTCTGTTTTCCTACAGTCTACAATTGTATTGATATTAAGAAGTGTTTACAAAATACAAAAACAATCTAAATGAAACAGTTACCGCAAATAAAGGAAACTGAAACAATTTCGATAAAAGGATCTTTCTGTCCGAAAGTCTTAGCTTACAGATGAAATCTATTATATCCACATACCTTCCACTATCTATTGTCTTCATAGAATAGTCGTTCGTTATAAGAAAAAAGACTGGCTATTATCTTGCTGATGAAATTCCAAAATGCACTCAACATTACATTGTCAAATAAAATTAATAAGAAAATCTGACATTGAAAGTAGGTGATAAAGTTGGCAAAAAACCCCATGTCTTCATATTGGAAAGGCCCCTGGACTGCCTATACAGTTTGTGCACAGAATGTGGTGAAGACGCCCACAAAAGCAATTCATTCTCTTTCATCAAACGGCGAATCTCTATCCCAATACTCCATAGCTTTTTGAGACCCATAGATCTGGTACTTTATAATATACATGAATCGTATCAATACATACCCATGCTTAGGCCTACACCGTATTTATAGGAATTTTTGCACTGCTAAGTGAAGAACAATTTTTGCACTGCTAAGTGAAGAACAATTTTTGCAGTCCACAACTCGTGAAATGTAACCACCAAAAAACAGTTGTAACTATCTTTACTGATTCCAGTGAAGCCATGTATGCACAGTTTCTGAGTCCTTCCAAAAGTTTTGTTTAAGTTTGGGGGTATCCCACGCCCATAGAGAGGATCCTTTCAAAAGTTATATCCCACATTCTTTAAAACCAAAATTAAGTACCCCTGGATCCTATATCCATGGATGTATCAACTTGGAAACATCCAAATCAGAATGATGATATGGTTTACGATGTTGAAATTGAAAGGTTTTTAAAAGTGAAACAATAGATGCCGCATACAGAAATTGATAGCAGAGTGAACCGACCCAAAACTCAAGGATCCGTGCCTGATTAAGGTAGGATAATGACTCTCATAAGGAGAGAAAAGAAGAACGAGAATTTGAGTACCGCATGCTAAAAGATAAATAAAAAAAGAGTACAAGCAATGTCAGAACACTTACAACAACTAGCGTGGTGGATCCTTTGGAGAATTTGGAAATGTAGGAACAAGATGATTTTTCAACATAAGATCATACATTGGAAAGTGACCTTACAAGCAGCTTACTTTGATACAAAAGAATGGTTGGAAGCTCATCAATGTGTTGAAGTCGATAATGAAAGTAGCCATAGACCATCTGCAAGTGACCAGGATTATAAAGGGGAAAGACTGCCTCAGGGAATTATAAAATGTAACTATGATGGTTCATGTTGTAATACTCCTCGTATAGTCAAGGCAGGGTGGATTATGAGAGATGATTCAGGCGTTTTTAAGGGAGGAGGTCAAGCTACAAATAATCAAGCCATAAATGTCATTGAAAGTGAAGTACAAGCTTTGGTGCTAGCAATGATGAACTGTTGGTGTAAGGGTTTCCAAAAGGTGGTTTTTGAAGGAGACAACCTCAATGTCACCAACCTAATAAACAAGAAATCTACAAACATGGAAGTCATCAATTGGTTAAAGGACATGGAGATGGAGTACGAAATTCGACGATATTAGCTTCAGATGGACAAGACAATCAGCTAACTCTTGTGCAGATTTACTTGCACAACAAGCTATTCCAGGGAACTCTTCTTTTTATTTTCATTGCCGTTTTCCAAACTTTTTAAACTCTGCAATGTCTCATGACTATTTTGATAATTTATATAAATTTAGTTTGGGAAAACAAAATACATCATCATGTACAATATGTTTATATTTTTTGCATGCTTTATACTTATCCCCTTTGAAAATTGCATTCTGATAACCTAGGGAGGAACATGCTTACATAGACCAGATCAGTGCCGATAGCTCTGACTCCATAGACTAGTTTTTGAGTCTGAATAACAAACCCTCTAAACATTATTTGCAAAGTGATTTTGATACATGTCTTCTCTACAATCAATTTTATTAAATAAATATGACATGTCACACTACAAAAATGACATGACATATAGATAAATGTGGCATGGATGATTATAATTAATGTGGATTTATACTTTTGGTAAGCTTTTTGAGTATGGTAGTAAGATATACATCATCATTAACGTAAATCTATTCAAATATGATATTAAATAATATAATAATATTTTAATTTTTTGAAATATTATTTACTTTTTTTTTATTTTAGATTTATATAATTTTACCAGAAAAAATATTTTCAAATTTTCTACGATTTTTTTAAAATTATAATTTTTACTTGTAATATTATTAGTTTCTTTATATATATATATACAAATTTTAGAAATAATGTTTAGTTTTTAGTTTTGATAATTATACAACTTTTCTATTAATTTTTAATTAACTTTGTAAAAGTTAATTTAATATATTTATTAAAATTAAATAGATAAAAATCTATCTAAGATTATAATTTAAAAATATATACATATCTATTTTAAATAAAATTTAAAATAAACATCTTTTTAGTTTTAGTTTTGTGTTCAACTAAATCAAAATTTATTTTAAAATATTTTTAGAAAATAATAAATTTAAAATAATAATTAAAGATGAAATAATTTAGATTTTAAAAAGTTATTACTGTACATGGTGCATAAAAACACTTAGTATCATCAAACATTGCAAGTCTTTTTCAGTTTTTGACTATCTGCCCATAATTAATTAAGCTGTAAATATTTGAAAAACCTAATGTGTAAAATAAATAGTTCACGTGAACAAGAAGGGAATGCATTAGAATCGCACATCGCTTATGACAAGGATTTTAGAAATATTTAAATGATATAAAAATATTTAAATGATATAAAAATATTCAAATTATTAATTTGAGATAGCTTTGGGTTGGTTTATGTCATATTTGTTTATGGGTACCAAAATTCATGGTAAAATTAAACAGAAAAAATTCATTATAATAAATCTTTTTTTAAGAAACAGAAATATTATGTTGGACCTACAATCCATTTGTATGCTGTTATATAAAATGTTTTTAATAATTATTGAAAACACTACAACTTCATTATAGTAAATATGAAAACAATATTATACTACTACATATGTTTTCAGAAAACACAATAACTAATCTTATGTCCAGACAACAAAAAACATTAAGTCTCATTTTTAATAATTATTTAAAAATTTCTTTAAAACTAACTAATAAATCAAATTATTAATTAAAACACTTAAACAATTTTAAAAAATCAAAAATATGTATAACTATTTTTGCAGGTTTAGATATTAGAAAATAATTTTATTCAATATAGTGTTACAAAATAAATTCATTTAATATGAAATCAATTAAAATAATATATTATTCTATAATTTCATAAATAGAAAAATACACTCATTTAAGCTTAAAACATTTCCTATTAAATTAAATATTGTATATAAATACAATGTTAGAGTCAATAAATTGAAATAAATAATTTTCATAATCAAAAAATGTACCAAAAAGAATATCACACAATTAATCAAAAAACTTATAGAAATTTTATTAAAAATTACAAAGAAAATTATTGAAATAGTTGAAAAGTAATGGGAATTTGCCAAAAATAATCTACAATTGATTTTAAATGTAAAAGTATACTCTAAATTCAATCAAATGTAAAAATAAATCCAAAGGGTAGTGAAATTACAACATCTCCTTATAACCAAACAAAAAACATGTAAACACATTTATGATTATAACCTTGTGAAGTCTTCTCGGGTTTAATTCTCTATAAATATTATTATGTATTTAATCTTAAAAATAATTTATAAATTTATAGAATATGTTTTGATGGAAAAATAAATTGAAATCATGTAATTAGACATATTTTAAATGATGTAAATTTATATTTATTAAAACTGAACCGATTTCAACTTAGATGACTAAATATATGTTGTAGGTCATGATTTTCCATGGTTTTGAATTTGATAACATATGTTGTAGTATTGTTTATATTTTTAGGGTTAGGTTTTAGAATCTTATTTAAAAAAAACATTTTTGACATATATATGTTCAATTTTGTATATATTAAACACTGTATAAGTTGATCTTATATTTAATGAATTGTTTGTTGCTATTTAGTTAGTTTAATTTTAGTGTTTAGAAGACTTCTTGGGAAGTTGTCTAACATATAATGCATTAAAAGACTTCTTGAGAATTTTTTTGGGATAGATAATAAATTTAGGGTTTAAAAGACTTTTTGAGAAGTCTTATAGTGCATTTTAGGTTAGAAAAATTCTTAAGAAGTCTACTTATATAAAGATAATTTATAAATTCTCTCCCTTCCTCTCAATTGGCAAAAAATGTAATGTTTATCATTCTAAAATTCTCTAGCCTCTGTCTCTAATATCTTTGAACTTGAAGATACCAAACTTTATATCAATTTCTCATCTTTTTTTTCATGTTTTTTTCACTATTTTATCTTGCTTTTGAAGGTTTTTCATTTAATGGTTTTCATCTTCCATTTCTTTAAAAGTATATCTATAAATTTAGGATATGTATTTTTGTGTGTTTTATATGTTAGATTCAAAAAACAAGAGATTTAATCTAATGTGATTGTCTTATTATTATTTAAACATAAAAAAATTATTTTTAAAAGTTTTTCTTTTGAGTCTATTTATTTGGATTTGTAGGTTTTTAGATATGAAGACAATATCAGACTTCAGACTTCAGACTTCAGACTTCATTAGTAGACTTCTTCAGAAGATTTCTGAAGAAGTCTTTTAGAGAACTCTACTTAGAAAACTGTCAAATTTGGTAAGAAATTTTATCTCACCAATTGTTTTTATGTGTTAAATCCAAATAAATTATAGATTCAACTTATTGTAATTATTTTCTTATTAATTTAGTTTAAAATTGAAATTTTATGGTTTATCTTTGTTTCTAAAACTTGAGATATTGATCGTTATAAATTTTATATATTCATTTTTTGGTGTTAAAACCAAATAAAAATATTTTTTTTCAAACTTGTACTGATTATTTTTTTAGTTGTAAAAATTCTAGTTTCAAAAAATATACAATATGTTTTTGTGCTTAGATTAAAAAAAAATAGACATATTGTAGTTGTTTTCTTCTTATTTAAGCATACATTTTTTATTTTTAAAGCTTCTCTGTTTAAAATTATTTTAAATATTTCTAGATATAGATGTTTTCGGACTTCTCAAGCAGACGACTTCTGAGAAGATATCACTGCCGATTAAGCGGAAAATTAAAATTTAAATAGAAATTTTAAATGAAATTTGACCGCAACTTAGAAAACATCTAGAGAAGTCTACCATTGGAAGACTTTTCTAGAAGTCTCCTAAATCGTGGTCAAATTTCATTTAAAATTTTAGGTCATCTTAGGATTAAGAGACTCTTGTTTTGGTAATTTATATAATATTGTAAATAATACATCTACTTTATCTACAATCTATTAAAAACTATTTGTCTAATGATTTGTTCATTTCTTCAAGTTCTTGTAATTATACACTATTTTCTTTATTGTAAATCATTTATTATGGTTTTGCAACTTGAAGGAAAAGCTTACATGTTATCTCCTATCAATTTTGTGTAATTTGAATGATAATGATGATAACAAGTTATAGTTATTAGGCACACTTATAATAAAATAACACTACACAAGTTCAACATAACAAATATATCACACTTTTGACATCATACGAGATCAAACATTACATAAGTTCAAATATTTTACGCCACAAATTTAGACAACATATTTTTAAATTTATTCTATTGTTCATACACAACATAAATATGTAATTTAACTGAACCATTCCCTAGAAAAAAAAGCTAAAGCAATATTGATAAATACTTATGGAGAAAAAGCAAGTTTACTAAAACGAACTGAGAAAATTTCTCAAAAAGTTTGCTCTCATTAGATAGAAACATACATAAACATGACTATTGCTAACCTCATAATTATAAAAAATTAAGTTATAAACTCTATTTAAGAGTCTAATATTGACAAATACACATGAATTAACAAGAAAAATCTTAAAATTTCATTTTAATTTGAAGAAAATGCAAGTTTTACAATAACTAACTTGAGAATTCTTCTCAAAGAAAACTTATGTAAGACTTCTACAAAAGTCTTCCATTTATGTTATTTTGCAATTGCAAATTTACGAAGAAAGAATTCTTAAGAAGTTTGCTCTACTAGCAGACTCCTTCAGAAGTCTTCCTTTGTAAATATTGGCTTACTTTTGTATTTGAAAAAATCTTGATAATACCAAAGAAGACTTTTCTAATAAGCATGTTAGTTTTGCAAATGACTGAAGTTTTGCAAAAATTTATCTTTTCATAGAAGACTTCCGAAGAAGTCTACTTAACATAGACTTCTATAAAAGTCTTTTTACAATGACATGAAGTCTTTGAAGTGTCGCAAGAAGTCAACGTAGATTCTTTTACAATTGACCACATTTGACTTTTCAAATGAAGACTTCTAAAAAAGTCTGGAAGACTTCTAGTTCATAACCAAATGTTTGACCAAAATCACAGAATAAAATTTGAAAGACTTCTTGAGAAGTCTTCTTGAACTTATCAAGAAGTCTTCTAATATTATATGTTTTACTATTTATTATCAATTGCAAAACTAACATATGGAGACTTCTTGCGATATTTTCGGGACTTCATGTGACCATAAGGAAGACCTTTACAAAAGTCCATTCAAGGTCAACTTCTCCGAAAATCTTCTATGAAAAGTTAAATATTTGCAAAACTTCCAACAGTGACAAAACTAACATGCTTATTAGAGAAATTGGCTAAGTTTTTTTTGTTACAAAGAAAAGTTAGAGAGAAGTTTTCTATGAAAAACATAAAATAGTCAATTAGAAAACTGACATATGGATTGACGAGAAGGCTTCTAGAGAAGACTTCTCAATGGAGAAGAATCCAAGAGAAGTTTTCTTCGCGAAACAGATCTGAAAAAATCAAATATCCCTCTTAGATTCGGTGAGGTTCATGTTTAGCTTCTCTAAGCACATATAACTTTTAATGAAAGTTACACACTTGTTTTTGACAAAGAATCATGATCTTGAGTAACTCTAATAAGCTAATAAATTTTAAAATAAAACTTTATGGATTTTGGGATGAAATAAGAGAGAAAGTGAAAGGGAAATGGTTTTGTGTGTGTAAAAAATGAGGATATGAAGACGTAAACGTTGATTTAGTTGCATTTAGAGCTTAAAATTGGTTGTTCATGGTGGTTGGTGTATTGATGATAATGACAATATTGTAAAGAAAAGAGAAAGATGAGGATGAATAAGTAAAACTATCATTTTCGAAAAAATAATAAAAATGATTGTATTTTTGTGAATAACTTAAATTTCAAAAGTGAATAGGACAAATGAAAAATTCAAAATAAAGATAGGTGATTTTTTCATTTGACCAAGAGTTTTATGTAATTTTTGAAAACCTGTAAAATAAAATTATATAATATCCTATATAAGTTTTATGTTTAATATAAAACAAATAGTATAAATATATACATTATATATTTTAATTTTGTAAATTGATTTTTTAAAAAATATTTCTGATTTTAAAAGCGTGTATCATAATCTAATTTTTTTCTAGCTTGTATAAATGGTTTATCTGGTTTGTATTATAAGCAAGATGTTAGATTTGATCTGTTTCGACTTGATATGTTTCCATCAGATTCAATCTCATTTCATTGAGACAAAAAAAAAATTGGATAACATATAAAAATATTATTATTATTTGAAGTAAAAACATATAAAAATATCATAATCTTCAAATTTACTTTTGGGGTTGAGTCGATTAGAACATAAAAATAAATATCACTAAAAATAAAAAATCATGCAAGAAGTTGGTGAACCTTATTTAGGGATTCTAGTTTTACCAAATTTAAGTTCACTTTATTTTTAACGTTGATTTATTATTCTATTACAATGTAAGATTTTTTTTAATTAATATGCATAATTCATTTTTATAATATTCAAAACTCAAGTATCTTGAATATATAAACTATATTCACTTAAACTAATATACCAAAACGGCTTCTGTAATTCATTCAATTTTTTACCGGACCTTTCGTTTTGCTTACAAAACAAATTCTGAACATATGTGGTAACCATACACGCCTCCAGTGTTTTTCTCTAATCCTAAACGCTCACGACTCCACCAGTTCAGCTCTGCTAGCCTTTTCAGTGTCGTATGGCACTGCGAGAAAGCCCTTAGTTCCCGCCATGTCAAACTTCCTCTCCGGCATGGATCTCAGTTGCTGAACATCGCTGCTTCTAGTTTCCTTGGCACTCTCCATCGCTCGTTCATTGGTTTTTCATTGACCGTTAGAGATGGGCCTCGAGTCTCGGCGCCCTTAGCGACTAGCGACTACTCTGTCTCTCTGAGCTGTCTCTTCGCCGGACTATTGGTCGCATCTCCCAGCTTCTGTGTCATCGTGCAGCATGGTCTCCTACCTCAGATACCTAGGAGAAAAAACTATTTCGATCATTTTTTTTTATTGATAGTTATTCTGGTAACAAAATTTTTCTCTATTTTAAAATTTATAGTCATATATTTATAGATTTTCTATTTTCATATTACACTATATTTTTGTTGACAAAATTTTAATTCTAAATAATATCTAAATAAATTCTTACAAAAATAAGTTTAAAGATCATTATTGGAGTATGACCCCCTCAACCTCTCGTCGTTTTAAAATGCCCCCTTCTAAAATAAAGCTATTTTATGACCAATACATAAATTTATGAAACATAAACATAGGAAATGAACAAATAAAAGAAATAATCATCAGAGCTTTTTCTTCCATCGCTAAATGTGTTAATATCTCTGTGTATATATAAAGTGGAAACAAATCTTCACTGCCTATTAGCCCGCAAGAAACACACAACATAACAATTATTATATCTTCAAGAAGTTTTTTTTTAAATGATAGAAAGAAACCTTTTTCAGGAACTTTTCATGGATCTTCAACGCTTCTTTACACAGCTTTTTTCGCGTCAAGATTACCCTCGATGTCTCCAAGTATCTGCAAAACCCCAACATGAGTTGAATGCTTTGAGAGGGAAAAGAGAGACCTGAACAACGTCGTCTAGTCCCTTAGCTTCTTTCAAGAGTCGTTTGTTCTTTGTCTGCAAAACGCTAGCGACCACGGAAACAGCAATCGTATTACTATGTCGCTCGTTCTTTCCGCTGTTAGCATATTTCCTCTCAAACTCTACTGTTTAAATATCAATGAAAGAACTCAAAGATTAACAAGAACAACTCAACTTCTTATTATTAGCTTAAGAAAATTCTCTCAAAAACTTAGAGCACCTCCATCAGTTAAGAACCCCAAAGGGGTTCTTAACTTTTTTTTTTCTTTTTTTTTTCTAATTTTTTTTTAAAAAAAAAATTAAAAGTAAACCAATCGTGGGCCGCCACGTGTCAGTGAGACCCACGAAACAGTGTAAGAACCGGTTCTTAAAATAGGATTTTTAGAACCGGTTCTTAAGAAAAGTAGTGGGACCCGCCACCACTTTTTCTTAAGAACCCCTCTTAAGAGACATTGATGGAGGTGCTCTTAAGCTTTCACAAAGATTTCTCAAAACTTATAAACTATGTCACAGGTTGACATCTTCTTATATAGATCTTATTAAAACCCATACTCACATAACAAGCATATTTCCATATTTCTTATTTTCCTAATCTTAATAAAACTAGTATTTCTTGGACTCTAAATTATCTTCAAGTTTACTTCCAACAAATTTGCCATAGCGTTTTATTAACTTGGGATCCTCTGCTGCGTCCTTGTTCTGGTTTTCTAGTTCCTTGTATGTGGCAAACATGTTTGGATTATACTCCATAGCCCACATCAGCTGTAACCAAATGCACATTCTTCTCACACAGCAAGTAAAATTTAGAAACCAAGTGGATAAGGAACAAAAGGAGTGTTGGTACCTCCCAAAGGTACAACGCGTCGAGGAAGGAGAATTCTCTCCTGAAAAGTACCATCAACATCCTTATCGAAAACAGATACTCCCCACCATCCAGATCCTCTGTTACTTGCACAAGATTTAGCTCACCAACCAACAAGAAGAGTGTATGGTAACATGACAACACTCTAACCTAGATGTTGATGGAGCCGAGGATCAACCGTTTTAATGATCTGTGAGAGCACACCCAGCTCTGTCTGGACACCCATTGATATTGCTGTTGCCCTGAAATTTTCTCTCTGAAATTCAAGAAATCAATAAACAGATACAATCAAACAGTCTGATGAGGACAAAACATGAGAAGTTTTGTCCTAGAGATTCTTACCAGTCTTCTCGTTACACGCTCAAAGCACCAGAAAGCGTCGGCTTCATCCACAAAGAGAATGATCATTGGGGAACCTATGTCATTCATGTTGAAGCTGGATTGTGAGCTTAGACATAACACATCAAACGTGAGTGTTTTATAAAAAAGATGAGTGAGAGTTTTCATTTAAACAATGACGTGTCATGATCTCATTGGCGGAAATTGAAGATTTAATTCATGCAAGGATAATTACTAAAAGATGTTTCAAGATAAGGATGAATATGAGATTCAAGCTTATCAAACTACATGGAGGATCAGGAGTTTAGATGAGTATATAAGAACTTCTATGACGAGAGTTGGCCTTATGCTTTGGGGAGTTTAATCAGAAAATACTACTGCAAAGCTAGAAGAATAACGAGAAGAGAACGTGTGTTTCTTAGATTAAGTGTTTACAATATTAGAGATTGGTTAGTTGCAATTCACGTTTGTGTGAAGTTGCATAATTCTAATTAAACAGAAACAAGTTTGTTTGTGTTTAAGAGATTTCTAATAAAAACACTTGTGCTTTGGTTTTGAATCAAGTTCTTTGATTTATCTATTGATTATTAGTTTTAACAATTGGTATCAGAGCAAGTTCACCTTCTAGATTAAAATTCTAAACACAGGTGGAGATCCTGAGATCAATATGGATACATCAAAAGAACTTCTAGCAATACAGAGGACTCTCATGCTTGATGAAAACAACTTTGGTCATTGGAAGGTACGTATGCGACAACGACTTAAAGGTATTGAAGAGGATGTTTGGACTGCGGTTGAAAGTGGCTGGAACGAACCAACAATGAAGACTTAGGATGGTGAGACTATACTCAAACCAAAAGATCAATGGACCGAAGCTGATAAACTGGCATCTAAATACAATTCTAAGGCTATCTCAGAGATATTTAACGCTATTGATCCTGATCAGTTTAAACTGGTACAAGGATGTACTACTGCGAAGAGTGCTTGGGATACTTTGGTTGAATACTATGAAGGAACAGATGCAGTTAAAAGAACTAGACTTGATTACCTTGAATCTCAGTTTGAAAATCTGAGAATGAGTGAGGAAGAATCTGTTACAACTTTCAGTTCAAAGCTAACCTCTATTGCCAACGAAGCTATTGTTTTGGGAAAAAACTACAAAGACAAGAAGCTTGTTAAGAAACTGATCCGGTGTCTGCCTGATAAATTTGCGTCTTACAAAGCTCTGTTGAAAGTTGGCATGAATACAGATGAGATGAAGTTTTCTCAATTAGTTGGAATTCTCAAAGCTGAAGAGATGGAATCATCTGTGCAGAAGCCAAAAAATTCCAAGAACATTGCTTTTTCAGCAGATAAGGAAAAAGAAAAGCTTGAAGAGATTCAGGCGACTCTAAATCAGAAGGTTGAAGATACTGTCAGCTTATTGGCTCGTAACTTCAAAAAGGCCTTGAAGCGTATTGAGAAAGGTCAGAACAAAGGAAACCACTCTGGACAGGATTGGAGACGTGACAAGGATAAAAGCAACTTTAAGAATAACAGAGGGGATGTAGGTTCTACAAACAGAAGACGTGATGTTCAATGTCACGAATGTGAAGGGTATGGTCACTACAAATCCGATTGTCCTGTGGCAAAACGTAAGGAACTCAGATGTAATGAATGCAAAGGACACGGGCATACAAAAACTGAGTGTCCAAATCTTTTGAGAAAAAACGATAAATCTTTGTTGAGCTTTAGTGATACAGACTCTGAGGACGAAGAAGGTGATGATACCATGCTTAACCTAGTGGCCTTGGTAGGTGAGAAGGAGATGACTACTCAACTAGAAGAATCTGAGTCGGATGATGAAGAAATCGATCCTAAAGTCGAGTATCGTAAGCTTTATGACAATTGGGTTAAGATAAGTAATGAAAACTTGTTACTCTTAAAGGCTAAAGCAATGCTTGAAGCAAAGGTTAATATTCTAGAGATGGAAAAACCGTCTGAAAGCATTCATGAACTAGCCTTGTCTGAAGAACCCAAGGAACTAGTAAGAAACAAAGTGATCAAGACAGAGAAAACTAAGCTAAGTGATCTTGAAGAGAGAGTTAACAAGCTGGTGGAGCTACTGAAGAAAGAAGAAGAGAAAAGCAGAAGTCTTGAACTTAGTTTAAGTAACAACAATAAACATATCAAAATGCTAAGTAAAGGAACAAAAGATTTGGATTCTCTCTTATCTATGGGACAACCTCCTAAAGCTAACTGGGGTCTGGGTTTCAAAGAAGACAGAATAGGAGATAGTGGAGAAGAAAGTAGCTCTGGTCCGGGTTTCGTCAAAGCTGAATTTCTTCATACAACAGAACAGATAAAGGAGACGAAAGCTGAAGCGCAAACTAATATTATCAACATCAGACGTGCTGGAAAAACTGAGAATAAGAAAAGAAGATTTGGAGGATGTTATTCGTGTGGAAGACAGGGACATCGTGCAGCTTTTTGCTTCTCAAGAATCAATAACATAAAACTGGCATGGAGATACGGCAGATGTCACGTTGAGCCTAAGTATTATGGAAGTTTCTGGATAGCAAAATCTGATCTCTACTTAAAAAGGATCGATAATGATAGTGAAGATGATTTTGATGTTATCTGCAATTCTGCTCAAATAACTCAAATACAAGAAAAGAAACTCGAGATGATGTGTAGTTTATCTTTGACCACTACAAGAAATATGAGTATTGGTAGCACTTCGCGGTAGCACGAATTCACTAACTGCTATCGAAAATACCAAAATCTGATCACAATTATATCGTAGCACTAAATCCGCGCTAAGATAGAATTTTATTAAGCGGGAAAGCAAAAACAACTACTATAGCTGAAAAATTAGTTTGGAGCCAATACTTAAGCCAATTTTTTGGTTTCCTTTAACTTCTTACCGGGTAAAAAAAACAACAATTATTTTTTTGCTATGGTTTTTATCTGTTCTCTTAAAAAAAAGAGATTTCTTTATTTCTCGTCGTTTCCCCTTTGCTCGATCTCAAGCTCCGATCACCACTCTGTGGTCTCCACTCACCGGCAGTTGAACACGGTGGCACCTCTTATCAACTCTCGAGCCTCACCGCCGTGTCTACGCTCCTCAATCCGCCGCGCTCTCTTCACATCGCAACAGTGTCGTCGTCGTTTGTCACGTCGGAGTTCTCATCCATCGCTGAGTCCGTGACAAAACCACAACACAGTAGCACCTACTCCAAATCAAGCTTCTCTGGCGCGTTCTTGCTTTACAACCGGCATCTCCGTCTTCTTCAGTTCTCGTCGTCACCGGAATCATGCTTTACCGTCGGAATCAAACTCTAGAAGAGCAACAATGGCATTTCGACAAAAGGTTTGGCTTTTTAAAAGTTTGTAGTTGTAGGAAGTTCAAAGCTTCAGATGTCTCGTATTCAAAAATCGATTCATGGTTCTTGTTGTATTTGTCTCTTTGCGTGAAGCTTAGAGCAGCACTGCCTCTGTTTTGTTGATTTATCTCTCTCTCTATTTCATGTTGTTTGGTACTGACTTTGTTTTCCTCCATGAACTCCAGTGGTGAAGCTACGTGTGTTATTAAATCATCACCTTTAGATGAACTTATAAGCAACCTAGTGTTCTGTCTTGATCTTGTTTCTGTTGAGATATTAAGGGAACGAATCACTTTCATTAGTGAGAGTTGTGATCTTCAAGTGTGTTCTTGGCAATTTACTTATGAGATTTTGTGGGATGGTACAGGCTCAAAAAGCTTCAAATTTCACTGAATAAGAAGCTCCTGCCTGGGCTCCTCTACGTGTTAATTACATGTTAGCAAACCCAAAACTGAAGGGCTGGGACAAAAAAACAGGTATCCATAGTTCTGGAACCAACCTTGCGTGCATACACTCTCTCCCCGAGACTTAAAATCATGGTGATTATTAGCGTTCTTATGTGTGTCTCTGACTCTGATGTTGTAGGTGTCTCTCAAGATTAGGGTATGAACCAAAGCGGATCTGAGAGAAGCAGAGGATGAGCTCGTTAAAGTGTTGGCAGGTTTATGCCGACATGAAGTTGTAACTTTGATTACCAAATTCTTCATTCTGGTTCCTTTAACCATTTCTTTGATTTTCTTGATCTTGTATTGTCTTTGTTTCTCTGCCACTCACCATTGACAGCCTTTTGGTAATCAAAATTCCTCAGTGGCTCCTTTTGGTTTCTTATCGATGGTAAGAGTTATGTTTGTATCTGTAATTGTTCAGATGATTACGAAGGGGAGCAACTTGCTAAGGAAATCTCCAGAGACTGGAATACTGGTATCCAATATGATCTTTACTCTTTTGTTTCTAACTTTCTGTTACTTATTTTGTTGCAGTTTTCTTTCATATGTATTAGTGATTTCTGATATATTTGGTAACTCTTTCCGTCTTTGAACAGAATATAAACACTCTGAAAATTGTGTGTGGCTTTTCTCATTGACCCTCGAGTACTTCTTCGATCCCAAGGTTACTGTGAGTGAACATTTTAATCTGTAATCTTGTATGATTGAAACAAAGCAAAACAGGGGCTAACTAATGTGGACAGACAGTGGACCAGTTACATGACTTCAAGGCTTGGTTTGATTTCAGGCTTCGATGTGTGTTTTTGATGTTGGAAGAACAGAATATGGAGCTGTTGTAGACTAGTAGCAAAGTACTTTTACAAGTTTTGAAGTTATGTAGTAGGTTTAGTTAGTAGGAGACTTGGTATATATATTTGGATAATTTATAATGTAAAAGATTATGTATTGTGGATAGTTTATGGAATATAAAAGTTATATATGAAAGTCAAATAAATTTATACTATGTAAAATATTATTCAAGTACATGAAATTTTATCAAAAAGTTATCCATAAAAAATAAATTATCATTTATATTTATAAAATACTAAATGAAGATATGAGGTTTAAATTAGAAAAAATATATTAAGTTTTAATGGTTGGTGTTTAAAGTTTAGGGTTTAAACCCTAGCTTCTAAATATAAACTTTAAAACTTCAAACTTTTCGGAATAGAATTTCAGTTTACACTTAAACTCAAAATTTAAATCTATTATCAAATATAAAATCTAAATCTCAAACACTAAATCTTAAATCTACACCCTAAATCTCATACCCTAAACCCCAAACTTAAACCTTACATACAAAATCATAAATCTAACTTTTCCCAATTTATAATATAAACTTAAAACTTAAACACCATTATATACTAAACTCAAATTGTATAATTAATTCTAAATCCTAAACAACAAATCTCATATTAAACTATATCATAAAACACTATATTATACATGCATATATATATATATATATATATATATCATACCCTTCATTACTCATATATCATAAATTCTATCTAAAGAAACTTAAAACTCCAATCTTTTTATTATTTAACATCAAAAATTACAGAATCTAATCTCAAAGATCTAAACCCAAACCACTATACTCCTAAACCCTAAACTCTCTAATCATTTTGTTAATCTTATAGTATTAGTTCTATTTAACTTCAAATTGTTTTGTTAATTTTATATTATTATTTTTATAAATGTAGATGAATAACTTAGTTTTTATATAAAAAAATCGTCAAACATATAATGACAATTAATTAAATAACTGTTTAATGAAATAACAGCTTTACTAATTGATCAATATTGACCATAGATTAACTTTAATCTAATGGCCAGAAGTAAAACTTTTGGTTATCCTCGTACTTCTTCTTCATTGGTCAATTGTTTTAAGTCAGATCCACAATACAAGGATCACCATTTGCACCATTGGATTAGATAGAATCAACGACTCAGATTAATTATTTTCTCTTTTTTTTCTGTCTCATCTTGCGTTATTCTGAGAAGAGAGTCGAGTGAGAGAACAGAGAGAGAGAGAGAGAGAGAGAGAGAGAGAGAGAGAGAGAGAGAGAGAGAGAGAGAGAGAGAGAGAGAGAGAGATAATAGAGAGTTCGGAAGCTTCACGACCACGCTCCTTTTGAAACCTTCGGTTGAAGATCGGTGGGTTTCGAGGAGAAGAACGGGTACGAGATCTCGAAGTTCATCTCAGATTTACCCATTGTTTAGCAAGTTCATCTCAGATTTACTTTACTTTTTGATTTAATAGGTTAATTTCGATTGAGCGATGAGACTGGAGTAAGCGAACAAAGGTGGATACTCGAACAGAGGCGTATGCTCTAGGGGTTGGAGGCTCCGAAGGTGAAGTATTAGGGTTACAAAGCTGCTGACCTCAACATAGGAGAACGTTCTTAGGTAAATTTAATGACTTTTGGGTCCATGATTTCATTGCAGAGATGAATAAAAAATATGTCTGGGTTAATATGTTGGTCTTCCTAATGTGCCCATGTTCTTGTTTTGCTAGATTAAATGGCTTCCTAAGCTATCAAAAGTTCATGAAATCACCGAAGGTTTAAGCTTTAAAAAGAAGAGGCCAAGTCGGAGGTTGTTGATAGATCCAAGGAGGATCGTATCTGTGTAACAAGAAAGGAAGAGAAAATAGAAGAAGAGCAAAGGTAAAGAAGAAGATAGAGAGAAAGAATTTAGGGATTGTGCGGTGGAGGAGGCAGAGCTGGGGAGGAAGTGCGGAGGAGGTGGGAAGAAGTTAGGGTTTTTTTAGATTTTGTTTTTCGACCCGGTTTGTATGTGAACCGGTCTAATTTGTAAACCGATTTTTTAATTAGTTTTTGGTTTAATGTGTTTTTAATTATTTGTATATTGATTTTAATCAATAAATATTTTTATTTTATTTTTTGAATTGTCTTATTTTATTTTTAATTAATTATTATTAATAATTAAATTTTAATAATTTATTTATTTTTTAAAATATTTTATTTTTAATTATAGCATTATATATTTGTCATTATAAATTATGTTACGGCACATGAAAAATGCCATAGTAAATCATATAATAACACAATTATAGTGTTATTAAAACATTTTAATATAGCGAAACATAAATGCTATAATATCTCTGATTTTTATAGCACACGAAAATACGCTACGATAGAAGGAGGGTCTACCATAGCTGCGGCTGTCACGGCGTTCTTCGAAACGCTACGAAAACCTTATAGTAGCGTTTCTCGGGTGCTACCAATACCAATATTTCTTGTAGTGGACTGAAATCGAGTCAGAAGAAGAAGGAGTAGGAAACGTGGCTTACATGACTTCAGATCATCAGAAGCAAGAAATGTCGTGGTATTTCGATAGCGGCTGTTCCAGACATATGACTGGTAGAAAGCAAGTTTTATCCTCATATACAGAGTTAAATGCAGGAAATGTTACTTTTGGTGATGGTGGAAAAGGTAAAATTAAAGGAGTTGGAAAGACTAACAAAGATAATCAGCCTGACCTGATAAATGTCTACTATGTTGAAGGGTTAAAGGCAAACTTGATTTCTATAAGTCAGCTATGTGACGAAGGTCTTAAAGTTGTGTTCACTAAGACTGATTGTCAAGCTATTGATAAGAATGAAGAAATTGTACTTATGGGTATAAGATCAGGGAACAACTGCTATATGTGGAAGGAATTTGATCATTGTCTATCAGCTAAAGAGTCTCTTCTGGATCTGTGGCACAAGCGCTTAGGACATATGAATATGAATGGAATGAAGAGAATCATTAAAGCAAATGTCGTGAGAGGTGTGCCTAAACTCGAATTAGATACATCAACAGTGTGCAAAGCGTGCTGTCAAGGCAAGCAAATCAAGGTTCAACACAAACAAGTTAAGGAAATTTCTTCAAAACGTCTTCTTGAATTGATACATATGGATTTAATGGGACCGATACAAACTGAAAGCATTGCTGGAAGAAGATACATACTTGTACTTGTTGATGACTATTCAAGATTCACGTGGGTAAGATTTCTAAGGTGTAAGTCTGAGACACTTGAAAGTTTCAAAATCCTAGCTTTGCAGCTTTCAAATGAAAAAGGTCCCATAATACAAATACGGAGTGATCATGGTGGGGAATTTCAGAACGAAGCCTTTGAACGATTTTGTAATTCTCAAGGGATTAGGCATCAGTTTTCAGCTCCCAGAACACCTCAGCAAAACGGAATAGTTGAAAGGAAAAACCGAACACTTCAGGAAATGGCACGTGCCATGATGCATTACAACAAGGTACCAACCAAGTTTTGGGCTGAAGCTATAGGTACTGCGTGCTATATAATCAATAGAGTGTATGTTAAACCGGGAACGAAAACGACACCATATGAAATATGGAGAGGAAAAACACCTAATCTAAGTCATCTACACATCTTTGGTTGTGTTTGTTATATTCTTAATGACAAAGACAATCTAGGAAAGTTTGACTCTAGAAGTGAAGAAGGTGTTTTTATGGGATATTCTACTCATAGCATGGCTTACAGAGTTTATAACAAGTCAACCAGAACAATCCAAGATGCAGTAAACGTGGTATTTGATGATAACAGTGGAAGAACTTTAGATGAAATTCGTGAAGATGTCGAGGATACTCTGTTTCAAACTGATGATGTGTCTAACAATAAATCTGAGGTAGAACATGATCAAGCTTCTTCTTCAAAACTTCAAGTTCATCGCAACCATTCAGCCGATGATGTAATAGGAGGTTTGAATGATGAAAGAAGAACCAGAAAAATTCAGTTAAACTTCAAAGAGATGGTAAAATTCGCTTGTTTCATATCCCTGATAGAACCACGAAATGTAATGGAAGCACTTAATGATGATTTCTGGACAGAAGCGTGTCATGAAGAACTAGATCAGTTTGTGCGTCATGATGTCTGGGAATTGGTACCAAAACCCGAAGGTGTCAATGTAGTAGGAACTAAATGGGTTTTCAAAAACAAAACTGACGAAGATGGCAATGTTGTAAGAAATAAATCAAGACTTGTTGCCCAAGGATACTGTCAAATTGAAGGGATAGATTTTGATGAAACGTTCGCTCCTGTGGCACGGCTGGAGTCAATTCGTTTACTTCTGGGAATTGCTTGCAAGCTCAATATCAAACTCTATCAAATGGATGTTAAAAGTGCTTTCTTGAATGGATTACTTCAGGAGGAAGTTTATGTTGCTCAACCAAAAGGGTTTGAAGATCCAAAGTTTCCAGATCATGTTTACAAGCTAAAGAGAGCCCTATATGGTTTGAAACAAGCACCACGTGCATGGTATGAACGCTTAACACAATTTCTGTTGAAAAAGGGATTCAAGAGAGGAAGTGTTGATAAAACACTATTTATCAAGGTTGCACAAATCGGATTGCTCGTGGTTCAGATATATGTAGATGATATTCTGTTTGGAGCAACTAAGGATGAGCTCGTGGATGGTTTTGTTCATGACATGACTCACGAATTTGAGATGAGTATGGTAGGAGAGTTAAATTACTTCCTGGGTCTTCAAATCAAACAGCTTGATGATGGAATTTTTGTGTCACAAAGTACATATGCTAGAAACTTGATATCAAGGTTTGATATGCAAACTTCAAAAGAAGCTAAAACACCAATGAGCACTACGTGTAAACTTTCCAAGGATGAAGACGGTCAGAAAGTAGATGAAAAATTGTATCGTGCTATGATAGGGAGTTTGCTATACTTAACAGCAAGTAGACCCGATCTATGTTATAGCGTTGGTGTTTGTGCAAGATATCAAGCTTCACCACGAACGACACATCTTGCCGCTGTTAAACGTATAATCAAATACGTAAAGGGAACTACTAATCTTGGTCTGTATTATACTAAAGATACTAATACAAATTTAGCTGGGTTCTGTGATGCGGATTGGGCAGGAAGTATTGATGATCGTCGCAGTACATCAGGAGGGTGTTTTCTTTTAGGAAACAATATGGTTTCTTGGCATAGCAAAAAACAAAACTGTGTCTCTCTCTCAACTGCAGAAGCTGAGTATATTGCACTTGGTAGTTGTTGTACTCAATTGCTGTGGATGAAGTCCATGTTAGCAGATTATGGTATGATCTCTGATACTATCATAGTACATTGCGATAACATGAGTGCAATCAACATCTCCAAAAATCCTGTCCAACATTCAAAAACAAAACACATTGCTATTAGGCATCATTTCCGTTAGGGAGCTTGTTGAAGAAAAAATCGTTGAGATTAAGCATGTTGCTACAGAAAATCAATTGGCAGATATTTTCACAAAAGCTCTAGACTTCAACACTTTTGTCAATCTACGAAAGTCGATTGGTGTGTGTTTTGCTTGACTCGGCTCTAACTCTGAGAGATGGTTTTGAGAATGTCATATCTTCAGGAGGGTGACACATATCAGATTATCTATGCTACAACCATCTCTCTTTATAAGGCCTCCGATTGTTACAGTCAAGGTGTGAAAAGAGTTTTTAATAAAGTCTACTGGTTGTTTCTGTTCAACCTCTTGTTTAAAGTCTTGAACAAGTCATGTCTGGTAGTACGGTTATATACTGGTTTTTACTTAAAGACTTTTGATATTTTAAAGTCAATATAAAAAGAAGGAAGCTCACTCTCGTTCGATACAAAGTCTCTTCGGTTTTCTCTCTTGAAATAACTATGTCTCAAACACAAAATTCGAGGACAAGGCAAGCGACTCTGGAAGCTCACTCTCGTTCGATAGAAAAACAAAATCGAGCTGTGATTCCGGCGTGTGAAAGGGATTTCGGCTTGTCTGGTGGTTTGAGCGGTGCTTCTGGTGTGGCTCAGAGATCGTCGTCTCGACGAATAGCAAATCGTGACCGAAGGAAGAAAAAGGCTTCAAGCTCCTCTCAACAGGTTGAAGAACCAGATCTGACAATGGAGACAAACATGCAAGATGAAGAAGACGAAGTTCATGCTTCTGAGACTCATTTAGAGGATATGGGATGATGAAAAAGAAGATGGAACCTTTACCTATCATCCATTGAGCCCTCATTATGAGGTAATTCCGTTCTTTACACCAGGACCGAGTTCGCTTGGATCCTTCATGGTCAGCTCCTGGAGATGCATTTAACCGTTTGTTTCTCACAAAACGTGGAAGTAAGAGGTTTCAGATTATTAAAGATAGGAAATTTGTGGAACAGAAGCTTTTATGCTTGGAAGATCCAGACTTTGTAGAAGTTAAGGATATTCTTCAGAAATCTGGTCTTTTGTACACTGTTTTGGATGTGAGACCGTATGTACCACAGGTTGTTCATGAGTTTTACACAAATCTCTTACACATGGACTTTCGCAATGGAGCAAATTTGGTGTATGTTCGTGGGAAGATGTTTTCGTTCACTCCGGCGATTATCAATGAATTATTCTCAACTGGTTCTTCCTCGTTACATGAGCCTTGGGTGAATGAAGATGTGGATGAGGCTGTGGCTACTGTGACTGGTGGTAAAAAGAAGAAATGGGGCCGTGTTGGTGTGGTGGATCTCACTAAGACAATGAATCTGATGTTCAAATTCTGTTGTTCCAATTGGATGCCAACAAGTCATAAATCCACTCTCACCAAGGATCGAATTCGGTTTATTCATATGATATGTCAAGGACGTCCATTTGATTTTGGAAAGATGGTGTATGATCAGATCTTGGAAGTTGCTGTTTCTCCTGAAAAACATAATCTTGTGTTCCCAAATCTCATAGGACAGTTGCTGTATTCTCAACATGGTGACATCACATGTGCAGCAGATCCTGTCGCGAGTGTACCCCTGTATATGGTTCTTGATGGCAAGCAAGGAATATCAAAGAAAGTTGTCACAGAGAAACCGATTACACTCGCTGGGGACCTTGCAGAATTGAGGCGATTATCTAAACAAATTGAGAAACGTCTAGGAGGTATATCTTTATCCTAGAACGGTTTTCTTTATTTGCAAAGGAGATGTCTTGTTTAGTATTTGTTTTTATGCAAATATGCACACAAGCAGGGGGAGTGTATGTTGATGTACCAGCTGGTATGACTTTCTATGGAGGAATCTTGTCACCATCCTCAGCAGGTACTGAAGAAGAGGATATCTCTGACAGTGGCTAAAGGTTCACAAAGACAGGGGGAGGAGTACGTTTTGATCAACAGGAGTAGTTTTTTTTGTTTTGTGTTGATCATTACGGAAATGGATGTAGTATTCGGAGAAGTGCAGTTTTTTTTCTCTCCTTCTGGTGTTGCGGAAATATGGATAGTTTGCTTCTAAGATTTGGGCTCTATGAGTGACGCTTTTATGAATGATAAGTTTGGATGATCTAAATCTTTCTGCTGGTGTTTGAAATAGTATGAGAGCTTGTGTTGACATATTTACATAAAAAGGGGGAGATTGTTGAAGCTGGATTGTGAGCTTAGACATAACACATCAAACGTGAGTGTTTTATAAAAAAGATGAATGAGAGTTTTCGTTTAAACAATGACGTGTCATGATCTCATTGGCGGAAATTGAAGACTTAATTCATGCAAGGATAATTACTAAAAGGTGTTTCAAGATAAGGATGAATATGAGATTCAAGCTTATCAAACTACATGGAGGATTAGGAGTTTAGATGAGTATATAAGAACTCCTATGACGAGAGTTGGCCTTCATGCTTTGAGAGTTCAATCAGAAAA
Organism: Moricandia arvensis; assembly: GCA_905132765.1. Taxonomy (NCBI): domain Eukaryota; kingdom Viridiplantae; phylum Streptophyta; class Magnoliopsida; order Brassicales; family Brassicaceae; genus Moricandia; species Moricandia arvensis. The sequence continues at coordinate 27,030 of CAJHQP010008389.1, forward strand.
TACTACTACAAAGCTAGAAAAATAACGAGAAGAGAACGTGTGTTTCTTAGACTGAGTGTTTACAATATTAGAGATTGGTTAGTTGCAATTCACGTTTGTGTGAAGTTGCATAATTCTAATTAAACAGAAACAAGTTTGTTTGTGTTTAAGAGATTTCTAATAAAAACACTTGTGCTTTGGTTTTGAATCAAGTTCTTTGATTTATCTATTGAT
>CAJHQP010008390.1:0-27235 GCA_905132765.1 Moricandia arvensis
TATGTGCTACTGTTGATTATGATATAAACAATTTTTTTAGTCTTGGTTATAAGCAAAAGAATTGTATTTTACAAAAATTATGCGGATGATATATCATTTTCCTAAGGAACAAAACTACAAATTAGAAAGCACGAGGGATGTGTTTCAAAAAAAAAAAAGCACGAGTGATGTCCTTGAGCTATATTGGCTGATTCAGAATTTATAAAAATATTACTTTATCTAAATTAAAATAAGATGAACTTCGGTATTATAATATGTGTATAATTAAATATTTTCTCTGATATTCTGATGCAATCTAGGCTTCATGAAACTTCACCTTATAAGAGCAACTCCATTGCAAAATAACCAATGGATATCTCATCAATTAACAAAACTTTTGAGCCAAAACTTCTGTGATATTTTGATTCCCAAAACCTTCGAGCTACTTCATGATGACATTTTGCACTATGGTACTTTTTTTTTTGTAACACAAACTTTCGTTACTCCTTAAACATTTAGATTACAACTAAGAAGAAAGTTTAACCAAACTCTACCAACAAAATACAATACAACATAAAAGATAGACATAGAGAAACCTCTAAGATAAAGCTACATCGAATTCAAAAGAAAACTCGAATGCGTCAAAGAAAAGTTCACAACAGCCTCGGAAACTCGAATGTGTCAAGAAAGGTTTATTCATCTTTTTCTTTTATCAGCACGTTTGCTCTTTTATTGGCCTTTGATCTTTTTGTTCACCCCTTCAGGTTTGAAACAACCCTTCAATTTGCAAAAGGAATAGCCCGTGTGGGGTAGAATACGTCTGGTTGGTGTTGGTGCTATTGCGTTAACAGGTTTTGCTTTATCCTTATTCAGCAAAGAGACACTGAAAGGGAGGTTAGGAGAATTCACCACAACATTTAATGCTCTTTTTGAGATGTCTGATAATTGGCTTAGTATGATCTTTTCAGGTAGACTCTTTGATGCAGCTTCTCCCATTAATTGGATCCTCAAACATAAGGTACTTACGCAAAGAAAATAGAAACTGCTATGTGCATCATCAATACTAGAATTTGATCATAAATGATTGTGCAGCACCTTGAGCTTAGTGGGCATAACTGGAATCCTTGCTCCACTTCTTGAGGAGACCGTGTTTTTCGCGGATTCTTCATGGTCTCTCTCTTACCAAATGGTAAAAGGTCTTTGTCTTCTTTTTCTCATTTGCGTCTGAACAAAGAAGCTAACTACATATATGTGTTTTGTCTCGCATTTGCGGGGGTCCCAACATTTTGTGAATAAACGTGAATCAAAATTCGAAGAAAGCAAAGAAAACAAAATGTATTGAAACAAATACCAAAATCTGTATATTATTTTGTGAATGAATAACTTTATAATCCCTTGACACATATCAACTCTTAACATTTGTTTGTGTTTGTTATTTTAGGTCCAAGGGTATGATATCAAGGAACTATTGCAGGCAAACTAGCTTTGTTCTTTCGTTTCTCTCCGCAATTAACTTGAAAAAAACTTCATTACATGATCGATCATCTTAGTACCAAAGAATTCAGAACTTGATGTAATATTTTTAAATATGACCTGGACCAGTCTCACTATATACCATTAAAATTATAATTTAGTTACTTCTAGACATGATCTAATACATGTATTCTCTTTTGTTGTATTTGGCGAATAAAGAAATGACGAACAATTAATAACGGTGTTTAACTATAACCACTGACCAGTATCATTTTTAGACCTGGTAAGCCCGTATAAACTGGAAAAGTGGATTAGTAGTGGTAGCGCATTAAAATTCCTCGTACCTTCTCCTCCATTACTGATTAATTTGCCGTGTCCAGCTATATGATGTTGCGTGTTTTCATTTGTTAAAGGGTTAATATATCGTGAGGAGATAAGATTAAAGATTAATGTATGTACATGTTGAATGCTAATCGTGGAAAGATTCTTAATAATTGATGATGACTACGTTTGAGTCTTTGACCCTTTCTTACAAAGCATTCATTAGCGAATATTTAAATGTTAGTCTGTACACTAGTTGGCTATATATGTCTGAATAGTATGAACTTAGTTCACATGTTCACATGTTGTAACGTGTGTTTAATATTATTCCTTCCCAAAACTTTTAGTTACTTAAGAATATTAGAAATGGATATCCCTCCATTGAGGTCTTGCGAGTCTTTATTAATCAATGGAGTATATTGTAATAAATTTCATATTATATCAAGATCATAAAAGTCTTTATTAACTAATCACGAAGGCCGGCTACTAACAAACAACTAATTAATAGAAACGGTGAGATTAGATTTGTGTTTGACTATAAATTTGAAGTCTACATGTCTTAATTATGCATTGCAGAAAGAAGACAACAAAAAAAATGGGACCAAAGGGCTGGTTTATCCTCAAGCTTTTGATGTTTCAAGGTCTTTTCATTTCACATTCCCAAGAAGACTTTGATTTCTTCTACTTAGTTCTTCAGGTCTCTACTCTGCTTAAACCCACTTCAGCTGTTATTTTGATCATTATTAATTTTTATTTTAGTAATATACGATCATAAAATAGATTAATATTAATTGTTTGTGTGTATATATGCAGTGGCCAGGAGCCTATTGTGATACAAAGCGTAGTTGTTGCTATCCAACATCAGGTAAACCTGCGGCAGATTTTGGCATCCACGGTCTTTGGCCTAATTACAAAGATGGTTCATATCCATCAAACTGCGATCCCGACAGTGAATTTGATAAATCTCAGGTAAACAAACAGGGTTTGTGTAATTAATATTCCCAATTCTTTTACTTAACAATTATTTTTTTTAAAAAATTAACTTAACGTATATGAATGTATACAGATAACGGACCTGGTAAGTAGTTTGAAAAAGACATGGCCAACACTAGCGTGTCCGAGCAACGAAGGGTTCAAGTTTTGGAAACACGAGTGGGAAAAGCACGGTACATGTTCTCAATCAGTAATGGACCAACATGACTACTTTGAAAATTCTCTTAAACTCAGAGAGAAAGCCAATCTCCTTCAAGCCCTCACAAAATCCGGTACATATGATATATATATATACTGACTAATGACTAATCATTGTGTTATACTATTCATAAATGCATAAACAAACTCAATGACTTTTTTATTTTCTGTGGGATTTACAGGAATCAAACCAGATGATAAATTCTATGATCTTGAAAAGATTAGAAACGCGATAAAAGATGTGATTGGGTTTACTCCAGGGCTTGAATGTAACAAAGATCCCGAGCGTAACGCCCAGCTTCACCAAATCTACATCTGCGTCGATACATCAGGAACTGAGTTTATCGAATGTCCAATTTTGCCTAGAGGAAGATGTCCGTCTAAACTCCAGTTTGCCAAGTTTTAATCATATCTTTCTTTGAATGTGGCGATCATAATAATATATCTTGTTTTTGTAATCTTCTCTAATTATATATTTATCTTCCTTTTCTGAGTCCAAATTTATGCGGGCTCTAATAATGTAATGTTTCATGTTAATTTATCTAAATTTAAGTAAGATAAACTTTGGTTTCATGAGGTTGTTATTCAAAATGTCCATTTTTCCTCGTTCCAATATTTTTGTATGTTGGTAGTGTTCTCTGACGTTTCAAATATACTACTACTCAGGAAAATAGGAAATGGATTCAGAAAAGTTAATCTTGGCTTTTTAGTTTCATGACTTGTTTGTCTGTTTGTGGTGGTTTTTTCAACTCCACGTCCTTTTATAGTTGAGGATCTCCTCACAATTTCAAGGCTCATAAAAAAGTGCATGATCACCTTGGTAGCCAAGCTTCTTGCTGCTTTCTATGCATTGGTTATTGCAGCTTCTTCCGGTAGCAACTCACTGAGTGTGGCTTTTGATTCCCGTGGCGTCATCTCACCGATCAACACTAGGATTTCACTCTTGAGTTGTTTATGTGTTATGTTTGCCTATATCTATGTTTATGTTATCTGTTTTGCCTTTGATGCATCTGTCTTTTTAGCTAATTTGGTTGTGTTATTGTACTTATTGAACAATTACTCTATTGACGGAGTCTAGGCTTTATAAAAATTGGTTTGAACAGAAAAATATTTTGGTTTAATAGGATGTTTATAATTAAATTATGAAAAATAACTTAGGATAGAGCTAAAAAATTTTGTTAGGATAGAGCTAAAAAATTTTTTGTCACAAAAATAGATTTCAAAAATGACCAAAATAGACTATTAAAGGGTTAACTAATCTAGATTTAAGATTTTGAATTATAAAGTGTGGTTTTTGAAGTGAAATTTAAATATTTTTAAAAATAAAATAAATATTAAAATTCAAAATATATTTTTTTTATTTTTTTTAAAAGCTATTTTGGTGACAAAAAATAAACTTTTACATTATCCATCTTTGATATTCTGAAGCAATATAAGCTTCATGAAACTCCTCACTCCTAAGGAACAACATTTAGTGGCGTCAGAAAATGGAGCTACCTCTAGAACCGGTCGGTTATTTTTTACCCTTCTGAACCGAATTTGACTTATTGTACGACAGTTTAGTAGTTTCTATTTTATAAACTATGATGTAACATTTAGCAAAAAAAAAAAACTATGATGTAACATCGTATAATATCTCCTTTAAGAGTTTGGAGGCATAATTGTACTCCTTTGATTGAGTACCGGTAAGATCCGTTTTAAGCCAATCGTACGTAGTCTATGTTTGCATGGACCGGTCTGCCTCTGATTCATACAAATATAAAAGCCAATCTGATTAAGCTTTATATGTATGGATAGAGTGTAGTATTTCTTTCCACGTGGAGTAACATAAGTTTCTTTCGAATTTGGACGGCATAAGTGCATAACAGATTCAATCTTCACTCCTTACATTAAGTACCAGTGACTCCGGTTCAAGCCCATCGTGCCAAGATTTTTTGCACGGACCAGGTTGCTTCCGGTTTATACAATGTTACATCTGAATGATCATTTTTATATATGGAACGCGAGCACAATTCATTCACATGGAATAATTTTGTTGTAACTAACGTGGAATGATTTTACCTTTTGCTGTAACTCCAACTAAAATTCTGAGTGAATGAAGTAGAAAAAAAAACTCAACTAACTTCGTTTATTTCACTGCATATAATTTTCTGTTAACAATTATTCTTTTCCAATATTTATATTTTTGTACAACTAATCGCTATCTTGTCGATCTAGTTGACTTGGCTCCACCTTTCATTTTAAATTTTTTTCCCTTCTCCAAAATTTAATTTGAACAACTATTTTTATCCTATTTTGAATACATTTAATTGCAAGTGTTAGTCAAGTGTTGACAAAAGAAAGCTATTTTTTTTACGAGAGTAAAACAAACTATCAGTTTATGCACACAAAAACCACATTTTAACATTTCTTTAAACATGAGATCATCATTAGTGACGTGTGTTCTGATGTTCCTCATTCTACACCATATAAAAGGTAACTTTAATCACCTTGTTGAATTATCAATTATTTATCTAAATTTATTTCCTTACTTGCGGTTTGGTAAATATAAAAAATAATAGAGCTGGAAGCTGGAGCAGTGTGTTCGCTTACAGATCAATTCCCCGGAGAATGTGGCAAAGAGGGAGGCAATAAGTGCGTGAACGCCATGCCAAAGGAAAAACCAGAAGCAAAATTACGTTGCGCATGTTTTGATCACCCCACTGTCATCTTGGGTCGGAGAAAACACATTTGCAAATGTCGATATGATTGCTAATTAAGAAACTGAAAACACCACGACCAAAATCTCTTTAGTAATATATGAAACCAAACAAGAAGAGTATTGACATGGGTGTTGTAATTTGAAACTCAGTATATTGTGTTTTCATTTGCATATGTCCTTGTTTGATCTTGGTTTAATGGGATAAGTTGTGAGCTTATGTGATGATCGGAGAAGCTGCTCAAGATATGAGGAAAAAGTTTGCATGGCCCTGGATAATTTTTATTTTTTAGTTGACCTATTCAGATACAATTATGAATGAAAAAAAGGATGACAAATAATAGTATTCACACGCAATTGATGAACATTTTCCTGTATATATAATTATATATGTATGGAATTTTCAAAATTGAGTCTTATGAATAAAACTAAAAAAAAATTATGTATCAATAACAACATATTATTTGGGTGGGTGACACACATTACCATGACATACTTGTAAAATAAACTAAACAAAATTACTTTTTTTAAAATGTCTCTCTTTTAATATAGAAGATATTTTTCTGTTTTTGATATTCATCAAAGATACATATGATTTTTTTTTGTTTTACATTTTTATATATATGTTACAGTAAATGATATTTTATTAGATAAGAAATTTAATTAAAACAAATCAAATTATTTTTTTTGAATTTGTTAAAATAAAATTTTCTCAGTTTTTCTTTGCAATATTTTCGGCTAGTATTTGCTAGAACAATAAGAATTATTGTAATAATTAAATTGAATTATAAATTGCTCATATTCCAAAATGAAGATGTGATTGATTTTGGCAGGAATAGTTGCATCTTCCATTTGTGTATTTTTATTATTTTTTGTCATCTTGTAAGTTTTTTTTTAAAAAGGTTTTATTCAAATACATAAATTTATAATAAGGTTCTACTATTGAGTAAGACTCTATAAAATCTGAATAAAACTTCACAAATTGAAAGTGATGTTAAAGTGAATCTATAATATGTTTTGCTCTATTATATAAATGATAATTTTGTTGTCTTCAGAATTTGATCAAGAAATATAATTTAATAGTATTTGGTACGATATTGATTACATGCTTATAATATAGTTAGAAAAAATATGGTAAAAGGCAGTTTTTATTTGGATTTTTATATTTTAAGAAAAGGAAAGAAGTAAATTAATCCCAAACAATTTGTATACATAATAATAGGGCTTACAAAATTTGTCTAGAGAAAGAGGTTTTCGGGCTTTGTGGAAAAAGAAAACCTAGCCACTCTGCGTTTGTTCTTGGCCGCTCTGTATCTCTTGGAGCTAATCATGGCGAATCTAGGCGTAGATACCTGGGCGACTAGAACTCGACAGGGTTGTAGGAGGCTTGCGAGGTGATATATTTTTATTGGCTCTCTCTATCTTTCAAGGTCTTTTTTGATTTTTCTCGTGATATATGTATATGTGCTGCATTTACAGCAGAGCTGGATCTAGTCGGTCCCATGAGGAAGACTTGCATTTTATCAAGATCGAAACCAAAGTATGGCACAAGATGTTTGTTTTCTCGTTCTTTCAATTATGTGTGGAGTAAGAAACAATTTTATTTGTTGTGCAGAAAGTTCCCGGTAGTGTTACATGCTCTTCTTCTCTGACCATGAGGTATTTTGACAGACCCTTGGACTCCAAGGTGCGTGCGTCACTGTCTTTTTTTTCTTTTGCATATCATGGCTAGGTTACCAAATATATATATTTTTATTTGCAGTCCTTTAACGGAGGAAACTTGGATCACTTATTCGTCCGTGTTGGGACACTTAACAAGCTTATGTGGAATGGTGATTGGTCTGGTGATGGCTCCGTATGGTTTTTCAGTTTTCCTGCTGACAATAGGTGGCACTCGCGGTGGTCTCCTCTAGGTTCATTCTTTGTCACATCTTACTACGACATGGTCATTCTTTGGGGCTCAAGATATTATACCGACTTTGGCCGCCTCATGCGTTTTAATCATCATCAGGTTTTTATTTTGAGATACTCAATCATGCTTTCTCTCTTTTTTTAAAAAAATAATAATTTTTGACTCTCTCTCTCTCTTTTGTTGTTGTTGTTGTCATTGAAGGTAGAACAGTTTGATTTATCTCCAGGTGAGAAATACTTGGTAACCTATAACAGACCAGAGCCAAGTGACTCAAATGTGAGTGCATCTTTGCTTTCTTTTTTTCCCACATGTTGCAAAAGTGTTAAAACTTGTGCGGCCTGATCTGCAGGGACTCTGGCTAAAGATTTTTGATGTGAGAAGTGGACAGGAATCGTTGGACTAAATGGTGGTTCTGCTGACTCCCCCCAATGGCCTGTCATTAGGTAAAATGCATTTCAATTTTATTATTATTACTACAAGTTCATTGATATGGTTAAAATGTTTTTTTCCATGCAGATGGGCTGGGGGTAAAGATGATAAATACTTTGCCACGCTTAGCAAAAACAACACTGTATCTGTCTACGAGACCGACACTTTCAACCTGTTGGGCAAGAGACCGCTGAACCTTGATGATGTTATAGATATCTCTTGGTCCCCTACTGAATCTCTACTTGCAATACTGTTGAAACGGGGTGGCATGAAGCCTGTGAAGGCTCTTCTTTTGCGAATCCCCGACAAGGTGAAGCTGGCAGAGAAGGATCTTACCGCTATTGTTGGCGACTGCAAGATGCACTGGCAGAGCAATGGTGAGTATCTCGCTGTCAACACTTGCGGGGGATTTGAGTTTTTCCGCATCAGAGAGGAAGGCATACCCACAGATTTTCTCAAGGTGGACAAGAAGATCATGGCTTTTGCATGGGAGCCTAGCGGTCACAGATTTGCTGTGATTCACGGAGACAAAGAACCAAATCTATCTGTCAGTTTCTACTCGATGAAAACACCTGGAAAGGTCACAGAGCTTATTACTTTGAGCAACAAGCAAGCAGATGCCCTATTTTGGTCGCCTAGAGGCAATATAATAGTTGTTGCTGGATTGAAAGAGGGGAAGCTTGAGTTTTTTGATGTGGATCGGCTTGAGAAAATTTCCTCAGTTGAACACCAGAAGGCCAACCAGGTTGTTTGGAATCCGAGTGGAAGATATGTTGCAACACTGTCTACAATACCACAAGAGGAGTTTGATAGAGATTTTTACAGTAAACCAGATGAGCCTCTTGATAGGTTTAATATATGGTCCTCCCATGGAGATCTTCTTTATGTTCATCAGTGTGATAGTCATCTAATGCAGGTAAATGTACAATTATGACATAGTTTCTCTTGGTAGAATCATATACTTTAATTTTCTCTGATTGGTTGCAGCTGGAGTGGCGCCCCTTTATAGATGATGACATGCACAAGAATCCTTTTGAAGACTCTAATTGCAAGTGAATAAGAATGCTTTACTGCTTACATAAATCTATGCAAGAATTCAAACTTATTTTAGTATTTAGAACATGTTCGCTGCTTTTGTTTTAGTATTTCAAACATACTATCATTGCAGACTCTTATCATATGATGTAGCTAGTTTTCGTTATTTTGGATTGGTATATTACAAAGTAAGCAGTTGCATTATCAACGGTTATAAGTTACTATATTTGATCAAAAAGCCCACCCGCCTCCAACCCTCATCTATATCGTTGTTCGAATTTGAAGGAATGTGTGAGGTAAATAACCTGAGTTGAGGAATATTACTGAGAATGGTGTTGTTGTGTGGAGTGGGAACGATGATCAGTGCCATGATTCTGGAGTTACTGGAGTTATATCGGTTAATAGCAATTTGGTTCTAGTTTTGATGAGGAAGTTAATGTTTGAAGGGAGAAACTCGGCCTTGAACTCAAAGCTTAATAGATTGGGTGTTCCAAGAACCAAATCCCATTGGCGTTTAGGACATCTTGAAATCTGGTTTTCAACAACAGATTATAACCCATGTGTTCACAAGAACAGCTTCCCATGTCACACCGTCTAAAACAAGCGTCCCTCGCAGATCAGTAAAGGAGGTATCTTTTCTGCTTCGGATGCATTAAACTTTCCCTTGGAGATTAGTCCGGGTTTCGGTCGGGGATACCTCCAGATTAAAAAAAAAGCTAGTAAAAACTCAAAACATCTTAAGCAGCTAAGCAGGCAGGTTGCAAGGTTTAGCGTGACATTTGAGTGTATGAGTACTGAAGGAGCTGATGAAATGACACCAATAAAAATGACAAAACTCAAGAGAGGAAATCCTATATTTGAAAAAATATGATAAGAAGCTTTTATGCATCTAATGTCAACGGGACATGCTAAATTTAACAAGAGGTTTAGTTCTAATGTAATAGATATAAAAAAAAAAAAGTAAACCCAAAAAACTTTATAGACAGAAATTCTTTATTTTAATTTTTTTTTTTTTTTGAATTCTAAGCAACATTAATTCGATATTTCCAAGTAGATTTTAGAAGTTAATGATTTTTACATGTATTAAATGGAATATTATTGAAATATATATTCATTTACGATTTTATATGGAAGTAAAGATAAAGAGTATGAATGTATCATTGAGTTTGGTTTATGCATCAAACAGAAAAGAAAACAAATCCTCATTGTGAGATATAAATCTAGATTTTGGATATAAGAGCAGGATTAACCGGGGTCTCTTAAGGTGGGGTTCTTAGCTTTTCTAAGAGACGTATCTTAGCTTTTAACTAAGAAAAGCTAAGATACGTCTCTTAAATAAGAACCATAAGAGCCGTCTCTTAGCGGGAAAAATGCAAAAAAAAAAAAAAAAAATTAAAAAGACAAATTTTTCGTTAAGAACCCCACCTTAAGAGACCCGGGTTAATCATGGCCTAAAAGAAAACTAGAAACTCGGCGCGTGGAAAACGTTGCGTAAATACAATGACGTCATACTTTTATCTTCTTCTCTATATAGTAGTTAACCAATACAATACAACTTTGTGTCAGGAGAAAAAGTCTGTGCAGATCCAAATTTACTTCTAAACTTCGACTTCCTTTTTACCTTTCTCACTTCATCTCCTCCTCTTTCTTCTTCTCTACCGAGATTCAAGGTACCTTTCTCTTTCTGAAAGAATCTTTGAGTAGTAGTAGATAAAGAAGAGACTCAAATTTACACGTAACTAGTGTTTACCCAGATTAAGCATAACCATCTTTAGTGTGAAAGGATGAATCATCTTTGTTTATATAAGCCTAGATCATTACTGTGTTACGCAATTGATGTTTATCCAGAACCAAAGTTACAAAAGGGTACCTTCTTTTCACTTTTAGACTTACTTTAGCTGTCGGAATAGTCACGTTTTCGATAATTAGTCAATCAGATTTTTAAAAAAGTTTTAAACTTTAGCTTCTGATTCGTTAAACTTCTTTGTCAAATTCAGACAACTTTAGTGATTATTGGATCAGAGAGAATTGTCTTTGGTTAAACTGAAACTAATATTTGCTTTATAAACATTTGTTTGAGTAAAGAAAAGACCTATCCAAAGATAATGGCTGGAGTTATTCCAACGATAGACTTGGGAGAGGTTTCAGACAAGATCCTGAATCAGAAAATCCGTGAAGCCAGCGAGAGATGGGGATGCTTCAGGGTGATTAACCATGGAGTTTCATTGTCTTTGATGTCTGACATGAAGAAGACCGTTATGGATCTCTTCCAACGTCCTTACGATGTTAAAGTGCGTAACACCGATGTGTTACTAGGGAGTGGTTACAGAGCTCCTAATGAGATCAACCCTTATTATGAAGCCTTGGGTCTCTACGACATGGCTTCTCCTCAAGCTGTTAACACCTTTTGTGACCAGCTACAAGCTTCTGCGGATCAAAGGTTTTTGTCCTTCTCTTGTTTTTTTTAGTTGGTCTCTTGTGATGGCTTTATGTCTTAATGGGTTTGTAGGGAGATTATGGTGAAGTATGCAAAAGCTATTGATGGACTTGCAAAGGATCTAGCAAGGAGGTTAGCAGAGAGTTACGGCTTGGCTGAGACCAACTTCTTCAAAGGATGGCCGAGCCAGTTCCGGATCAACAAATATCATTTCCAACCCGAAACGGTCGGGAAACTCGGTGTCCAGTTACACACTGATTCAGGCTTCTTGACGATTCTTCAAGACGATGAAAACGTCGGTGGACTTGAAGCAATGGACCATTCTTCAGGAACGTTCTTTCCCATAAGTCCATTGCCAAACACACTTGCTATCAACCTCGGAGACATGGCTACAATATGGAGCAATGGGAGATTGTGCAACGTGAAGCATAGAGTGCAATGCAATGAAGCAACAAAGAGGTTTTCTATCGCTTCTTTTTTATTAGGACCAATGGATACAGATTTGGAGCCGCCAAGTGAGTTTGTGGATGCTGAACATCCACGACTGTACAAGCCTATTAGTCATGAAGGGGTACGGAATATTAGAATGACTATGAAGATGCATGATGGAGAAGCTCTCAAGCTTATAACCTATGATGAATGATAAAGACTTAGAAGAGCAGGTTAAGGTGGTTGATTTATATGAAACCGAATAAACTTTAGTATTCTTGTTTAAGTTACTTAAGATTGATAGATAGAGAGATGCATCCTCTATATTAGTATCTATGGAGTTTCACAATATATATGAATAATATTTTTACATTGACATCTTTATGGAGTTTCTTTGTCTTTAATGTCTGAAAGTGGGTTGTGTTTAGCCTGTCATGTTTTGTCATATAAGAAAACACTTTTTTAAAGTGTGACGTCCATACATAAACAAAGATTACTGATACATAGAGAATAATTCTATTGGTAGTGTAATTTGATCTCTTAACAATAATTGATGAGCATAGAAAGAAGATGAATAGGGTTACCACCACCAAACTTTATCCGGGGCATCAAGTAGCTTAAGACCTTGTTTCCAATCCTCACAAGGCCTTAGAAAAGGTGTGCTTTTGATTGTCTTGGCTTGACAACCATAGAGAGGAGCTCTAATAAAACAAGGCTCCATAGACATGGCCCTAACACACGGTGGGTCAGGAGCTGCACCTTTCTTTGGCTTGTACAGTATCCATGGCTTTAATCCTCCCATACCATGAGCTACGTATCCAAAGGTAGACCTTGTGCTTGTCACAAGTTTATCAGTTAAACTAAGAAGATAGATCTCTGCGAGTGCCTTTTGGTCGTGAAGCTTCTCATCTGTTTGTTGAACCCTTTCTCCACTTGGCTGATACACTTCAATGATCTCTCCTGTTGAACTAGGTCGTTCCAAAAACATGTTCCTTAACTCATCAGAGTACTCTGGATGCAGAGATGCAACAAGAACAGCTTTAACTCTCTGGCTTCTTGATGTATTAGTGACTTGAGATTCCAGTGTAGTTAATTCAGGCAACAGTTTCTCTCTTTGTGTACATGATACGATCTGGTCCATAACGTGCTGGAAATATCCACTTGGCGTGCTGAACACTCTTATTTGAAGCCCTAGCACCTCGTCAGCTCTTGATAAGTTGGCGTTGTAAGTACTTGTGACCATGCTCCACACTTGGTTTGTAGGGTGGAAAAGATACCGACTCAAGTGATGGAAGACAGTATCTTTCTGTGGGAACATCTTGATGAGTTTGGTCTTAAAGCTAGGATCAACCATAGAGATGGAGCGAAGTAGAGGTTAGATTTCACGACTAGCCATGGGACATTCTTGATGAAAGCTTGGTTGTCTTCGCAGTAGAACATCTTGTCCTCATTCCTGTAATCATGAAGAAGATGAAGATAAAGAAGCAACGGTGGTATTGTACTCGAGTTAATGGCATGATTCTTCAACATTGTACCGTAACAAAGAGAAGATTCCTTGTAGTAGCTATCTATCTGACCCATCAATGGAAAGTCAAGAGGAAGCAACCATGAAGTAGCCGGAAAAGGCTCGCAGAACAGATCACTTATATCCTTTCGTTGGTCAACAAGAATGACTCTCTCTGTCAGGAGAGCATAGAGAATAGAGAAACAAGAGATATTATTCTGTTTCCCAGTCCATACTCAGAGGCCACCCACACTACATATCGGCATTCTTGATCAGAGCTTCTTACTTGATTCACATCGTTGTCGTCAACAAACTCATCTGTTGCTCTCTCGTAAGCTTCTGTGCCTGGACCACAACGCTTGTGGAGCATCTCGTAGCTTCTGAGCTTAGAGACAAGATAAGCAGATGGTTTGTATGGTGAAGGCTTGCGATACAACAATGACTGAGTATACCTACTCACGCAAGAACTTTCATTGAAACCTTCTGTTAGCAGCCCTCCTATCAACTTATCATGGAGTGTCTCTGAACCTATTAATCACAAGAAAATGAAAATATAAAAACATAACTCAAAAAAATGGAATGTTTTTTTTTATTACCGTTGAGTGTAGTAGTAGCATCAAGAAGCTGGTCGTTGAAGTTGATAGAGAATGATAGTAAGATTACAGAACCAATGAGTAAACCACTAAAGATGAATGTTATCAGAATCTTTATCTTCAAACCCAAAAACCTGAACACATAGCCTGAGATCTGTAATATGTGATACATGTTGACTTTAGGAGATTGATTCAGATAGTGTTATATTTATATCTAGCGTGATTTTTACAACTCTTTTTTCTTTTTTTTGATTATTACAACTCTTATTTGTGATGCATAGGAGTATGAATATTCTAATGTGTCAATTGTTGAGTTGTGATTATCGACAAAGTCCTAACGTGACTTTAATGTATAAACAAGTCTCTGATCTTCGATTTATGCGAACCATCAAGCTGTATTATATAATTAGTAAATTAAAAACGACCAATGAGACTATGAGAGAGTTGTTTTGAATTATCAACAACAGTTTTTTTTTTTTGACTAAATTAACATTAGTTATAATTCGAAAACTTGGAATCTATACAATGCAGCACTTGTCGGCGTTGTCGCGATTTTTTTTTCTGTAATCTTATACTATATTTCTATAGACAAATCATGTTCATTTATGTAATCAGCTTAAATACAGAGCACATGTTCATTCATCCATTTTTTTTTGCTGTAATCTTTGCTCAGATCCGAAAATTCGCCTCGTTGACTAAATATAAAACAATATAAAAAATCAATAGGGGGTTTAATAACACGAGCTTCCAAGAACGGCCTAACTTGAAACTACATATTAGAAGAACATCTTAGCATGATCCCTGTAATCATGGCTAAGATGAAGATACTGCAGTCAAGTTAATGACATGATATTTTTACATTGTTCCGTAACCAGGAAGTAACCCACTTATTACATAATTATATGCAGATAATGGGTTACAGTTTTTATGTTAACGCATTTTTGTTGAAATAATGTGCTAATCTTATGCTCACCCAGACAAAAAAAACACAGCGACGATTAACAAACTTTGGTGATTATTTTGAGTTTTTTTTTTGGTAAGAAGTTTTGTAGGTAACAGTAAAGAACATTGAAGGTTTACAATTAAAGTTCATCAACTAGCTTAATGCCTGTGATGCGATCCTCACAATACTTAATAAAAGGGGTTGTTCTGATTGTCTTGGCTTGACAAGCAGAGATTGGTGGTATAAGAGAACAAGGCTCCATAGACATGGTCCTAACACACGGTGGGTCAGGAGCTTTGCGGTGCCTTGGCTCGTACAGTATCCATGGCTTTAATCCTCCTAGACCTTGTGCTACGTATCCAAATGTAGACCTTGTGCTTGTCACAAGTTTATCAGTTAAACTCAGAAGATAGATCTCTGCGAGAGCCTTTTGGTCGTGTTGCTTCTTGTCTGTTTGTTGAACTCTTTCTCCACTTGGCTGATACACTTCAATGATCTCTCCTGTTGAACTAGGTCGTTCTAAAAACATTTTCTTTAGCTCATCAGAGTACTCTGGATGCAGAGATGTCACAAGAACAGCTTTAAGTTTCGGTTTCTTCGATATATTCATCACTTGTGAACCCGCTGCAGCTAGTTTAGGTAACAGTTTCTCTCTTTGCGTGCATGATAAGATCTGGTCCATCACGTGCTGGAAATATCCAGATGGCGTGCTGAACACTCTTATTTGAAGCCCTAGTACCTCGTCAGCTTTTGATAAGTAAGCGTTGTAGGATCTTGTGACCATGCCCCAAACTTGGTTTGTTGGATGGAAAAGATAATGGCTCAGATGGTGGAAGACTGTATCCTTCTGTGGGAACAGCTTGATGAGTTTGGTCTGAAAGCTAGGGATCAACCATAGAGATGGAGCATAGTATAGGTTTGACTTCACAACTAGCCAAGGGACGTTCTTGATGAAAGCTTGGTTCTCTTCACAGAAGAACATCTTATCATGCTCCCTGGAGTCATGGAAGATATCAATATAAAGATGTGATGGGGTTGTAGTTGAGTTAACGGCATGATTCTTCAACATTGTCCCGTAACAATGTGAATGTGTACGGTTGAAGCTATCTATCTGATCTTTTAATGGAAATCTGAAGGAAGTAGCCAGGAACTACCAGGAAAAGGCTCGCAGAAGAGGTCAGTTATATCGTTCCTGTGGTCAACAAGCATGACTCTATCTGTTAAAAGAGCATAGAGGAAGACAGAGGCCATAGATAGTATTCTGTTTCCTAGACCAAACATAGGAGTCCACACTACATATTGACATTCATCACCTTTGCTGCTTATTACATCGTTGTAACCAAGCCGCTTTATAGCTCTCTTGTAAGCTTTTGTGCCTGGACCGCAACGCTTGTGAAGCATCTCGTAGCTTCTAAGCTTAGATACAAGGTTTGTAGATGGTTTGTGTGGTGAGGTTTGCG
This sequence comes from Moricandia arvensis, assembly GCA_905132765.1. Taxonomy (NCBI): domain Eukaryota; kingdom Viridiplantae; phylum Streptophyta; class Magnoliopsida; order Brassicales; family Brassicaceae; genus Moricandia; species Moricandia arvensis. Next base: position 16,405 of record CAJHQP010008390.1, read on the forward strand.
TAAAGATGACTGATGGTACCTACTCAAGCAAGATTCCTCATCAAAACCTGTTGCAAGGAGCCCTCCTAGTAGACAGACACATGAAAGAAAAGATAATTCAAGCGAGCATTTATGTTTCTTCTAACCAAGTTTTGAAATGAATTAGACAATTTGTTACCGGTGGTTGTTAGATGAGACCTGTCGCGGTTGGAAATGTTGTAAGATGGTAGTAATAGCACCATGGAAAGTATTAAGCAAGTGGCGAATGTAATCGTCAGCTTCATCATACCTGAGATCCTAAACGAGTTGTTTTCTTCCTGTTTCTTCATGTTGGATGTTGTTTTTGGATGAAGGTGATGCGAGTGGACTCTCATGTTGTGACCTTCACAAGAGGTATGCTTAACTAAAATATCTTAAAAAATATGTTAACAGAGAATTAGATTATCACTTACCCAATAAGATTATAACATGTCATATTTATTTCTTATCATGTTTAATTACTTTAAATATGTTTTGATTTTTTCATCTTTAAAATGATTTGTTTCCAAAATTTAGATAGAATTGTAAAACTGTAAAGTGTAAGATCATCTATTAAACATATCAATGAATATTAATTTATTATAGACGAGAATCAAAAGAGAGACAACACTGATCCTCTGTTTCAGTAACTCAATAATCAAATGAAATAAGCTATAATAAACAAGAACTATTATAACTCATCAAATAGCTTCAGACCATCATTGTCTCGATCTTCACCAATGCTTTACAAAGGAACAACCTTCCCTGAGTTAGTTCCCCAATCAGCATCACATCCATGAGAGGGAGGAGTAAGGTGACAAGGGTCTATCGACGTGGACCGAACACAAGGCGGATCAGGAGCTGTGAGATCATTTGGCTGATAGAGTAACCATGGCTTTAACCCTCCTAGACTATGAGCAACGTATCCGAACGTGGACCTTGCGCTTGTGACAATGTTATCCGTCAAACTCAGAAGATACATCTCAGCCAAGGCCTTTTGGTCGTGAAGCTTGTTATCCGTTTGTTGATACCTTTCTCCGCTTGGTTGATGAACTTCTATTAACTCTCCTGTCGAGCTAGGTTGTTCCCAAAACATGTTCTTGAGTCGATCAGCGTACTCTGGATACAGAGATGTGACAAGAACAGCTTTGAGTTTATTTCTTTGAGATATATTGAGTTTTGATTCTTCTTGTGAGACTACTTGTGGTAATAGTTTCTCTCTTTGGCGTGCAAGACAAGATCTGGTCCATCACGTGTTGGAAGTATCCTGCTTTGTCGCTGAACACACGTATTTGAATCCCGAGCCTCTCGTCTGCTCTGGCTAAGTGAGCATCGTGGTACCTAGTGATCATACCCCAAACTTGATTGGTCGGGTGGTAAAGATAGCGAGCCAAGTGATGAAACACTGCTTCTTTCTGCGGGAATAGCTTCATCAGTTCGGTTTGAAAAGTTGGATTAAACCATAGAGATGGAACAAAGTAGACATTAGCTTTGACTATCAACCAAGGAACTTTATCAATCACATCTTGATCCTTTGAGCAGAAGAACATCTTATCTTCATCCCTTGAGTCATGTAAGATATGAAGATATAGATGCCTTGGGGTTGAGTTGGTGCTAATGGCATGATTGTTCAACATTGTTCCGTAACAACGAGTGTATTCCTTATTGTATCCATCAATCTGCTTCATCAATGGGAAGTCACGAGGGAGTAGCCACGAAGTACCTGGAAACGGCTCGCAGAAGAGATCACTAATGTCTTTGCTTTGATCAACAAGAACGACTCTCTCGGTCAAGAGAGCATAGAGGAAGACAGATGCAAGAGTAAGTATTCTGTTTCCAAGCCCGTAAACCGCCACCCACACAATGTATCTGCATTTACCAACAGATTTGCTAGCGTAATTCTCATCGTCTTGACCAAGATTCTTTGTAGCTTTCTTGTAAGCTCTTGTGCCTGGACCACAACGCTTGTGAAGCTTCTCATAGCGTCTAAGCTTAGAGACAAGATATGGTGAAGGCTTGTATGGTGAAGGCTTGCGATACAACAAAGATTGAGTATACCTACTCACGCAAGAACCTTCATCGAAACCTGCTTTTAGCATCCCTCCTAGGAACTTATCATGGAGTGGTTCTGATTCACTTGAACCTATTAATCACAAGAAAAATATAAGTTAACAAAAACATACTCAAAATATAGAATGTTTTTTCTTCTTACTGTTGAGTGCAGCATCAAGAAGCTGGTCGTTGAAGTTGATAGAGAATGATAGTAAGATTACAGAACCAATGAGTAAGCCAGTAAAGATGAATGTAACCAGAATCTTCATCTTCAAACCCAATGACCTGAAACATCGCTAGAGATCTGGAAAATGTGATACATGTTGACTTTAGTTTGAGTAGGAGATTGATTCAGACATGTAGCGTGATTATTACAACTCTTATATTTTGTGATTGCATAAGAGTATGAATATTATAATGCGTCATTGTTGAGTTGTGACTATCAACGAACTCCGAACGTGACTCTACGTTCGTTTAATGTTATAAAAATGTCTTTGATCTTCGATTAATGCGAACCATCAAGCTGTAGTTTATGATTAGTAAATTAAGAAATGGCTAATGAGAGCGTTGTTTTGAATTAACGACAATGGTAAAACTTGGAATCTATACAAATCAGTATTTTAACGTCATCATGTATCTAATCTATTAAAACTAAAGTACAAATAGAAAATAACTTTTGATTTTGCTTAATATTTACAAAAATTTCACTGATATTATTCTTGCATCCAAACATCAAAGAAAAAAACAAATCTAATTTATTAAAACTAAAATACAAATAGGAAATAACTCTTACTTTTAACTAATATTTACAAAAAATGTCACTGATATTATACATCCAAACATCTAAACATTAATTCTTAACAAAAAAAAATAAAATTCGGCTAAGCTTATTAACAATCTTTGTCATTAAAATTGAAGATTTCATAAAAAAATGTATATGTGGTTTCCAAATTTTTATAATAAAAACAGAATTATACATATATATAGCATTAAATTAGTTTTATTTTTTTTTATTTATATTCAGATAATTTACCATCTATATTTGAAATATAAAAAAATAGTAATGTTAATAATTTTTCGATTATAATCTGAACTTATTCATTTACAATAACAAAATCATGTAACTTTCCATAACAATTTAATAACTAAAATACATACTAATATTTTGTTATAAATGGTTATATATATAAACAAATACAATGTATTATTCATTTGTACGATATATATCTAATAAGAATAACCTATGTAATCTATAAATTTAAATTTTTTATCACCATATAATACATATACACAGTTAGGTTTTGGACTGATCGAATATCCAAAATATTTTATTATATACGGATTCAGATATGTATTCGTTGGATTCGTAAAATTATTATCCGGATTTGGATATTCGGGGTTAAGATATTCAGACTAAAATCCAAATACACGTGGATATCCACACATGTTTTAAAAACTAAATATTAACCATCTATTTAGTATATTTAAAATTATTATTTAAAAATACTTAAACTCATTAAAATTTAATAAAATTAAAATTTTAGTTATTTTATATAAAAGTATGTATAATATATATAGATAACTATAATTAAATTTTAAATATTTAATATCCGGATCCGGACATCTAGACCTAAAATTTTACTATCCGAATTTATACGTGGATCATTCGTATTCGTAAAATCACTATTAGGATCCCTGAATATCCGTTTTTTCGAAGCAGATGAGATCTCGGATCGGATTAATGGATATCGAATATTAAATTCCAATCATATATACAATTATATCAAACAAATTGCTTAAATATTTGACATTTATAAAAATAACATTCGCGCGGACGCGCGGGTCAAAGGCTAGTTAGTATTTAATTGACAAATCATGTTCATTAATGTATTCAACCAATAATAATATTTGCTCAGATCCGGAAGTTCGGGTTATTGACTAAAATAAATAAATTTCGATAGGCCAAGCTTCCTAGAAGAATGGTAAATACCGAGTTTTGTTTTATTACAAGAAGCAATGTGATCTTGTGATGTGGAAATCTAAAAAAAATGTTGTTTTTCATGTCGTTTTTTCAACTGTTTTGTTGACAAATATTCACAATGAATATCTTATATTTATCATATTCAATTTGTTGATAGTTTTCAAGGTTAAGTATGATTTGTTCTTTGAACTCGGTTTTACAAAATTATATCACGTCAATGGTTTGTTTTCTTTGTTCTTTGATATTATTCTACATCTTTTATTTCTTGTGCTATGAATTTTCGAACCGATCTATTTGCGGAAAAAACTTGTGCTCAATGTTAAGTTTTTTATATTCTAAGCAGACTTCTATTTGGATCTATTTAATACAATATGAAAATTTTAATGTAAGAAACCAGTTTACTTGCAAATTATAATCAACCTACTCCCAAACCATCAAAATGAGAAAACAATAAATTTCATAGGGATAACATAACTCTAGCAAAATTGTAACTAGCATCCAATAAAATGAGAAATCAAGGAGCAACATTAACTATAGCAGAAATATATAAATACTTTTGTTACTTGTATGATAAACATTTATGCATTGATTGGGTGTTTATAAACTGTTAACTACAATCATCTTAATCACATATATGTTCAAGTATTTTATAAAATGAGAACAAGAAGAAATACTAGTCTTTTTTTTTGAAACACTAAGAAAAACTAGTCTAGAATATTTTGTAATGCAAAGTGAAAACAAGTTTACTTACAGTTAATCCAATTAACTCGTTTCATAATTTTGTTAGCAGCAAATTAATAAAGAAAGAAAGAAATAATAACCCAAAAACTGAAAAGGAAAGAAATAAAAAAAAATATTAAAGAAAGATTCAAAAAATATTTTTTTTTTTATTTTTTCAATATACTCCCTCCGTTTCATTATAATTGTCACTTTAGCTTTTTCATACGGATTAAGAAAACAATTAATTTTACATATTTTCTATATAAAAACACAATTACCTATACACCTAACTATATTTCAACCAATAGAAAAATAAACTGCAGCATAAAATTAATAAATTTTGCATCGAAAGTCGAAAACGACACTTATTTTGTAACAAAAAAACTTCTCTAAAACGACACTTAATATGAAACAGAGGGAGTAATTTTTAGTAGATAATATTGGTAAATCAAAAATTTCAAAAACTTAATTTTATTTATTAAATTTTGATTGGTCAAAGTTTATGAAAAATAATAAATTACAAAAAAATATATTCAGTATTAAAATTTAATTTATTTTATTAATATCAGCGAAAACCTAAAATATTTAGAAATATCGGAATATATAGTAACGGTGATCACAAAAAAGGGTTTTTGAGGGGTTTAACACAGAAGCTTCGTTTTTACATAACACGAGTCGGCGGCGGCTGCAAAACAACGACTCTCCTCTCTTCATCCATAAAGATCCGATCTCGCGGCTTAGAGTAAAAGGGCGATCATGTCATCTCCGGATCCGAAGACAGAGACTTCCGATTCCCAATCTCGAATCAACGAACATCCATCAGAGGAACTTGGAGATTCGTCAACTGTTTGGAGAGATCCAGTTGAATCCGGATCTCCAGATGAAGAAGTACCGGATCAGACAAAGGAAGGAGGCGACGCTGAGGAGGAGGAAGAGGAAGGAGAGTGCGGGTTTTGCTTGTTCATGAAAGGAGGTGGTTGCAAAGAATCGTTCGTAGCTTGGGAGGTTTGCGTGGAGGAAGCTGAGAAGAACAAGGAAGATATCGTCACCAAGTGTATGGATGTCACTAGTACTTTGAAGAAGTGTATGGATGCTCATTCCGATTATTACCAGCCTATTTTGGCTGCGGAGAAAGCTGCTGAACAAGAGGTGAGGAAGGAGATGGAAGCTGAGAAGGAGAAGGAGAAGGAGGAGATTTCGGAAGAGGAAGCGGTGGCGAGGAAGCAAGCTCAGGGTTAGCTGTGAGGAGGTTTTAGGTAATTTTACTGGAGAGTATTTCTCTTTGTTGTTAGTTTCTAAACTTTGAAAGACCACCATTGATGGTCTGAGTAATGAAAAACTGTTACTTTGTGTGCGAATAAGTGGATTTGATTGAGATTGACATCAATTCAACTTCTTTGAACCTTTCTATCTGATTGAATACTCTGTTTTTTATGGAGATAGTTTTGCTCTTTAAAGGTCACTACTTTGTTGATGCCCATGATTGCTTTCATCCAAGTTCTTCTTTTCTGGTGTTTGCCAAGCTATTGAATGTGATTTTCTGCTTCTGAGACATAACAGATGGATCTTGTTTTTAAGTGATTGCTTCTGGTTCCAACATTTTCTAGTTTGTCTGAAGCTCAAGTTGAAAACTTTACTAGCATTTGGATATGATTTTCTGGTTCTGAGACAAAGATGGGATCTTTTCTTTAGTGATTGCTTCTGGTTCCAACATCGTCTAGTTTGTCTGAAGATCAAGTTGAAAAGACACTAGCATTTGTTTTCCCACTTCAGTCCAATAACCTTTACAGATGCCATTACACAACTTCATGTCTGTGATCAGTCATTCTCCGTATTTTGTTTGCTCACCTGCAGCACAAATCTCAGTGCACAGGAGGAAAATCTTTACTGGTTTAGTCTCAGAACGCATCAGCCACTTGAGACCACAATTTGTATGTTAAGACTATTGCCAAAAGCTGTCTTTTTGAAATTTCTATAAGACGAGAGATACATAATTTTGTTTTAGTTACATCTTAACTTACGTAAAAACAAATAAATCAAGATCAGCAACTATGCAGAGAAAAACGAAAAAAGAGTTACAAAACAAAAATGGGCAACAAAACTCAGGGAAGGAACTACTATGGAGCTCCCTTTCCAAGTGTTTTGCATCCCTTCCTCTTGCAGAAGTAATGAGAAAGTATGCTAAAAGAAATGTGACTTCAACGTGTTAAACTGGAGTTTCTACGGCCAAACAAGTCGTGGCAATTTGTACCTTCACAAAGACATTCTTCAGGGTTAGCGTAGAAGTAATCTTCCTCCTTTGGTTTGTCAGAGATTACTCTTCGATGTGTAGGTGCTCCTGTTCGTTTCTCATGGGCTTCCTTCACAGCTACTGCAAACTCATCCCACGTGAGGGTCTTGTTGTGATGTAAGTCCAGTAGCTCCACGAGTCTCTTGCGGTCCAGCAGGATTGTCTTCTTAAACCCGAGGTATCTGCAAACTCAAGCAGAATCACATGAATAGTTTTCTAGTTGTCATGAAATTTAGTTTCGATATTACCTTCGATGACCTTCCACGACTTTTGCCATGTTTCCATCATACGTGGGAATAAAAGTGTTACTGGCGACAGATACCATGAAATCTAGAGCAGCCATTTGAGACGAATGGTTCTGAAACTGTTGCAGCTCTGCCGACTCCAATAGCATTTCCTTCTTTACCTATAACCAAATGTGAGAGCAAAACTGATGAGAAAACATATATAATAAAGATGCGTTGACCACTCGTTAGGAAAGTCAAGACTGGAAGGCTCACAATTCTCGGGAATGCTTCCCTTAGAACGGACAATCTATGCTCACTCCCATATATCTCACCAGCTGCAATGTATATCTGTGTATCTTTATCGAATCCCAATGCTTTTAGAACCAGTGCCACCTCCTCTGGCGTCAGAGGACACAGCCCTTGCGCCCTCCTCTCCTCTGAGTTTATCTCCTTCTCTCTCCACCAGGGATACGTGTACCTAAAGAAAGCAGAATAAACCCATGCATTAACAAGAGAAAAAAAGACGTGTAAAAGACATATTCCAAGAATGCACCAATTCAGGAGAGTTTTTTCGAAGGCAAACCTCATCTTTTTAAGCTCTTCCGCTTCTTCCTCACTGCAACCATGAGTGCAACCAGAGAAAGCTAACATGTCCATCTCGTATCTCAGATGCAAAGCCACAAAGGGCCCTCTTTGTTGTAGGATGCGGACTAATTTAGATCCCAAAGCCTCAAGCTGAGGAGTGAACTTTAGTCCCTGGAAGTTAACCCGGCACCTGAGCCGCTGGAGTGGGAGCGAAAGTCCATTGTTTGCCAGGCGGGTATCCGTCCTATTGAAATGCACAACCTTATGTTTGCTGAAAAGAGGCAATATCTGGAAAAGAAACTTAGACAATCAGATACGCAGATCAAGTAACTCATCAGCAATAACAAAAACACAACAACAAAAAAAAGGAAGAAACTGCAAATGCTTGCTGTAATTGTAGCATTACGGACCTGTTTCAAGTAATAGTTTTCATCAGACCAGCTGACAGGAGGCATTTCGAACATCTTGTATCCATACTTGCTGCTATACCGTTTGGGAAGCCTCCTAAAGATCCGAACTTCGTCTCTTAATGAATCAATGAAATGTCTCACATCAAAAATATCCTCAAACCCACTGCAAACGAAACAAAGGATCCTCCTTTATATTGCTAAACATGGTTTCGGCATATCAGACACTGAGAGATCCCTATAAAGACAGTACCTTGGATCAGCCCAAAAAGAAGTCTTATCAAGCTCCGGAACAACGAGAGTGAGGTTGAGTAGCCGAGCAACAGTCACCATGTCACAAATCTGAAAACAACATGCGTCACAAGATTCAGAAATCATCAAACCTTAAAAAAAAAAGATCAAAAGAGAAAGTAACCAACCGCAGATCGCATTTGATTAAGCCCCCCATTACATGATACAAGTAGAATCCCATTGCTTGTATAGCTTCCTGTATAAAAATCAATACTTTTAATTATCAAATACTAAAGCACCAACGAAGACGAACCTATAAAGGGAAACAAAAACAAACTCGGAGGAGGAAGAGGAGGAGGCAATGGAACCGGCTCGACGGGAGCTGAGAATCTCGAAACCTGACCAGTGAAGATCCGTGTATGCCAAAGCTCGCCGGCGGCGAAAAGCTGAACCAAACAGGTCCAAATCAAAATGGTGGTACAGACCGTTACGAACCAAACTTGTACGCGAGGCTTCGGAGATGCCGGAAGCGGAAGCTTATCGCTCCGCGCCTGATTAGAATCCGATCTAACTTCCATCTATCTCCGACGATCGTCGTCTTCTCCGCTTCATGAGATGAATTTCTCAAAACCTAATTTTTTTAAATCGATCTTGTGATGTGGGGATTTTCTTCAATGCAATGGATTAGAATTAAAATTAGATGACAAACGTGAAATGAAAGAGCTTCGTCACAGGTTTGAATCTCGAGGATTTAATTTTTTTTCCCGAGAAAATTCGAAAATTAAAGAAAAAAATTACGAAACGAGGAAAAAAAAAAAGAGAGAGGTGGTGGTAAGAGTGAGAGGATGACGAAACATAAATAATTAACCGCTAAGGTTTTTTTTTGGTGTTCTTCTATTTATTATTTCCATCTTCAATATTAAATGCTATTAGTCAGAAAATGGAAATAATAACTTAATTAAATGCCATTTTTTCGAGATGCCAGATTCATAACGAAATCTGATTTATTAGAACAAATAAAATATAAATGACGTTTTAAGGAAAAAGACAGAAATAGATAATATTCATTGAAGATTTTGAAGAATATTCAACCCTGAAAAACATATAGGGAAAGGAAGAAGACACACTTGGCCTTTTTGATAGAGTCGTTGTCATTCGTCAACGCATTCACCTAATTGTACTCTATTTATCGCACTAATCACGATCAAAAAGGTCTCTAATCTCTTTTTGATTAACATGCATCTTTGTGTGCGTATACATACCATATTAGAGTAGGACTTATTGTTAAGAAAATGAAAACGAAATCATGACCCTCCATTTGTATTAGCATCCCTTCCAAGTTAAGTTACTCTCTCTTTTTCTAAACAAAAACTTTAATTATTTTTTATATAACCAATCAAGGTTAAACTTTCAATTAAAATTTTCTAATTGATAGTCTTGCTTCCCAAAATCAGTTGTAGTTATGATATGTTTGGCAGTTTGGTGAGATTCAATGAGTTTTATTTATTTTTCTTCTAATTTTTATTGACATCATTTATAATATTCTAATTTTGGATAAATGTTACAAGATTCTTAAAAGATACGTCTAACACTACTATTGGGCCTTAATACAAAAGCCCACTATAAGCTTCGCTAACACTCTGAACGGATCAGAAGCGTAGCTCAATAGCTAATCCACGTGTTATAACCAATAGACACCAACGCGTGGCAATGCACGCGTTGACTATCTTCGTCTCCTTCACTAGCCAGAAAACGACGTAACTCGTCAGATCGATACCTCTCTTTCTCTACTACATCGGAGCCGCCATGGATCTTCATCGGAGCTCGACGATCATACTCTTGATCCTCTCAATTTTATCTCCCGCGACGCTCTGCATGCGCTACGAGCTACTCTCAGGCCACACGAAATGCATCTCGGAGGAGATTCACGCCAACGCAATATCCGTCGGAAAATACAGCATCGTAAACCCTAACGAAGATCATCCTCTTCCTGATTCCCACAAAATCACCGTCAAGGTAACCCGAAACTCACTCGAATCTTAACGCATTCCCTTCACTTATATGCAAATGTGTTTGGTGTGTGTAAGTACAGGTGACATCGCCGCAAGGAACGGCTTATCATGAGGCGGACGGAGTGAGTACGGGACAGTTCTCGTTAACGGCGGTGGAAACTGGAGATTACATCACTTGTATCTCAGCCGTTAATCATAAACCGGAGACGATGCTGATCATTGACTTTGATTGGAGGACAGGAGTTCATACCAAGGACTGGTCCAATGTGGCTAAGAAGAGCCAAGTCGAAGTAAGTTTAACGCTTTTTAAAGTCTTAACTTAGTCAAAG
>CAJHQP010008391.1:0-27226 GCA_905132765.1 Moricandia arvensis
TCTGTGAGGAAAATTCATGAAACAAATCAGAGAAAATTTAGAGAAGAGAAGTGAACTTGGATTTCCATTTCTCCACCTTTTCTGAATTTAAAAAGTGAGTTTTGGTGTTTTTAAGAGGTGAAGTTTTGGCATCCTGAAGTTGAGAATCACTATGTTCTTCAGTCTTGATTTTTATCGGTAAGATGTGTGTGGATCAGTTTTCTGTGAGCAGTTCTATTGGTTTGGCTGCACTTGAGATTTTTTCTGAATGAATCTGACCTTGGGCTTTATAGGGTACTGATCAGGTTAGGCGTGGCTTCAACTATAAGTGGTGTACCAGTTAAAATTCAGAAGGTTGTTGATTTGAATCGGTAAGAGTTTATGTGTTTGATGAGATCAGTTTTGCTAAGCTTCAGTCCCCTGTTTTAGTTCTGTTTGTTGAGAACCAAGTGTTGTGTATTGATTAGCCTGTCAGGTCAGTTGCATGAGTTCATATATGATTTCAGTCTTTGTTGGTTCATGATTGAAACTGTCTCACTGAACCAGTAGCTGAACTTATGTGAAATGTCTAAATTAAACCGAACTGATGTAATCTTGTCCTGAACTAATGTTATCTGAACTGGGGCTGACTAAGGTCTGAACTTGTCAAGTACTTATATAGCCTAGGCAGAACCAAGCTAAGCTGTTGTGAACTGATTAGAACCGGTGTTACCTGAACTTGATCTGAGCTGAACTTGTTATGTTCTGAATCATCTTAGCTGAACCGATTTATGCTTGAACCCGATATGATTTTTAGCTAAGCTTCACCGGTCAGATCATGGTGTGAACTAAGTTTTCCTGAATCAAAATATCTGATATGACTTGAGTTTCTTCTTGAACTCGACTGATTAACCTTTGTTACAACCGTTATGTTATTGGTTCAGATGGTCGAGGTCAGTGGTAGGATCAGTTGAAACATATCTTGTCCTCATTCTACATTGGGAATTAACAGCAAAATATGAACGTTTGGGCTTGAGCTCGATTCTAGTCTTCCTTTGCCAATCTCATAGATTTAAAGGTGAGTCCTAGATAGATGACTGATGAGTTATGAATTAGTGTTGCTTGAGTAAAATAATGATTATGGTTGATAGATAAGTAAGTATCTTGAACTATATTAAACTGTGAAGTGTTTACTTATTAAAAACACTTAAGAAATATTATGAATTATTTTTTGAGGTTTAGCCCGAGTCTTAGTACTTTTTCTCAAGTACTAATATATAAATATAAAATTATGAAATCATGCGAAGTCTTATTGTATACTCACTCTCCCTAAAGTTCCCGCATTACGTGAATTGTTCCTGGCAATACAGAACAAGGTCACGAAGACACGATGATGGGGTCGCACCCTGGATACCCTGTAACTGCATGCAGCATTAGATGTTCGATCTTGGAATATCTAATGGAGAGGATGGTAATCCTCTTTGATCGAGTCATCAGAGACGTTGATCACAATAGTAATCCGCTTTCTTAATCCCTAACTTCCACCTCTTCAGTCCATTTTATAACCCCATTTATTTATTTTTAATCTCAAATGACAAAATCATCTTAATTCACTTCGTTTTATTCAATAGTCATAAACGAATATCATAATTTTGTTACAAATTTATTTATTTTGGAAGAACTATAAAAATCTAAAAAGAACAGTTAACAAGGTAGAAATACACACAAAGTTTAGTAACTTGCAACATAATCAAAACATTTTTTAACATCAAAAGTCTACTCAAACTAGAGAGAATAAAACAACCAATGAAAATTAAATCACGATAAAAAGAACGAGTAATCTTAGCTAAACCATCTTCTGTTCGATTTTGCTCTCTTTGTATACGGGATATCTTAAAAGTCTGGGAATCTTCTTTGAAGCAGTGCTATTTTCTTGTGGAGAAACTCGGCCATGCTTTCAAGTCTTGAATCATCGAGAAAACATCGGTGTACACTTTGTTCCAAAATTCTCGTTTCTCCGTGTGTCGAAGCATGTTGTCCATAGCCCAAATTAACGTCTAGGTGTGAAAAATACATACGGTTTTCTGTGTTTTCAACCTTAAAAGTTGTTCATTTCCTGATCCATCCATCCATACCACTCATATCCAATGTATTGTACGCCTGCAGTCCATGATGCATCTATCAAAGAAATATTTTTGTGGTTCTTTGTGATAAAACCTTATTTACGGTTTTGGCCGATTTAGCGTTTTTGAGTGAAAACATGAGTTTGTGGTTTTAACGCGAAAACATGATTTTACAAGTTTTGGTGGGAACCCCATTTTTTGTTATTGCAAGAAACTTTTTTTTGCGATTTTGGTAGTAAAATGTGATTTTTGGTTTTGGTGAGAAAACGTGATTCACGTTTTGGCGAAAACGTGATTTTGTAATTCGCACAAATTTTTTTTTTGGTTTTGACTAGAAAACTTGATTTTAAAGTTTTTACGAGAAAATTGATTTGGCGGTTTTGACAGGAAAATCTGAATTAGGGTTTTCAACTGAAAAACCTGATTTTACGGTTTTGGCGGTCTCAGGGAGGAAAAAAAGAATTATTGGTTAATGAGATTTTGTAATTTATTTAAACATATTTAGATTTCAATTTTGTAGGTTGGGTTCTTTATGTGGGTTAAGAGGCTAGAAGGAGAGAAAATATGTTAGAAATCAAAAGGGTGTTAATAGTGGGAAGTAGGTCTAGGCGTTCGGGACCAATCATGTTTCGGTTCGGGTTCAATTGGGTAAAGAATTTTTGAGTTTATGAATTTCATCCCCATTCAGATATATAAAATTCTGAATCGGTTCGGGTTTAGTAAGGTTTGGTTTGGGATAAGTAACATTTTCAAAAACTAGTTGAACTCAATATAATTTCGGGTTCAGATATTAATCAGGTTTACAGCTCCAAACTAGTGTTTTTTACTTATTTAAAACCCAAAAACAAAATAAAGATCTAGTGAAACAAAGACTAAAAATAAAAAAAAAATTGGAATGAGAAATGCGCTTGTAAGGATTCTTTTTTATTTAGTGTAATTCCGACAAGTAAAATTAGAAAGTAAAGACAATGAAATTAGAGTAAAAAAACTCAAAAAGTATTTGCCAACACATCATATCTGATAAACTCAAAGTAAAACACATTAAACCCGATAAACTCGACTATATAGAAGAATGACGAGCACCGCATACCAAAATATATTAAACCAAGTATTTTTGTTAATTATTCATATAATATATACTTATGTTAAGTACTCAATGCAATATTAGATTATTTTGAGTAACTTATTCGAGATTGAATTCATATTTGGTATATGAGTATTTTTCTTAATTTTTGAATTTTTGGGTTTTCCGGATTATTTGTGTCCAGATTTGGTTCAGATCAACCCATAACACGAAATATCATAAAATAAGTTTAATTAGGAATTTATGTCTGATTCAATTCAAATTTATTTTATTGGATCAAAATCGGCTAGGATTCAGATTTGTTTTATTTTCCCACACTTAGTGGAAAGTGTCATGATGATGAATTTCAATCTCTCTTTGTTTAACTGTAGACTAAAATCGATATCCTTCTTTTTTTGTCAACTCAACATCGCATTATATTTTACCAAATTCTGGGTACATGCAGTTCAAACCTCTATAGATTTTAACCACATATACAACAAAGGGGATCTAGTATTACCCTGGATCACTTCAAGAATCCAACGTTACCTAATCAAACCTGTTGCGACTTTATCCCAAAGGAACATATATCAACCCATGACCCGGATTGACATTGTCCCATTACACCACCCAATTCGACTTCTTGATACGAAGACACCTACTAACATAAGAGACATGTGTCTAATTCGAAGTACAATGACAAATCAGTTTATTGGTCTCTAAAGATGAGATGGAGCCTTGTTCAAACAACACTAACACCAGAGGCATATCTTCAAAATCGATCCTCTCCTTTGGTTTTTAGTGACCCGATTCTTAATTCAGCCAAAAACGGACATAATCGTCCAACTAAAAATTCAGGCCTCGATTGCAAAGCACAAGTAGGTTACAGTTCATAGCTTCAATAGAAACGAATCTTCATGCCACCCCACGTCTCTGACATAACGTCTTCCGCCGGCTCTGGGATGCAGAGTTTCTGTCACCTACCATCGAAAGGTTAACTCCTCCGGTTGACCACGGCGATGTTGTAAACCTATGTACATGTTATCCACGAGAACCGGAGGCCAAATCTCTTACACTCGCTGTTGTCCTCTCTCCGATTGTCTCACTGCCGAGTAGGGTGGAAGATCTAAGGTGGAGGAGGTGCTTCGCCACACTAGGCGCCACCATCCTAAAAGAATCGCCGATGATTTGAAAAGGGGGAAACCTGATCTGAATCCGTGTTTAGCCCTAAAATCCGACTGTCTTCTTTGATGTCTTCCCAAGGGCCTCGCCGTCACTCAGTTGAAGCTGAAAGCTGACATCTTCAAAGCTTACGATTCTACGAATTCTTCCTGACTACCCATAAGGCCTCGCAAAGAGACCGAGGGAGTAAGAGCAGTGAAGAGATCAAAAGGAACATGAATGATGAGAGAGAGAAAATTCGGCACTGGCGAATGCTGAGCCAGAGTTAGGGTTACGGCGTTTCTTTTAGAGAGAAGTGAGAACAAAATTAGTTAGAGAGAAATGTTTTTATTGAATACTTTCGAACCAATCTTCTCATTAATAAATCCCAATTTATTCCACTTTACCGAAGCAAACGAAATACTCCAAAGGATCATCTCTATTCTCTCTCTCTACTATCCTACACAGAAAGGATATTGGAATTAATTTTTTTTTTTGGTTTTAATCTTCTAACTTCTTCTTTTGTTATGTTTTAATATTAGAAGTCGGATTTTTTTTTTGTTTTTTTTTCAATTGATGATCGATCTCTCTTTTGGTTCTTTTCTTATTAATCTTCAATTGAATTTTGTTGTGTTCAACCCAATGAAAGCTTACCTACATGCGTTTTATTTTCTTTGATTTTGGGTTGATGAATAAAGTTCTGAATCTTTGAATTTAAGATTATAGAATTTTGATTTAGTTGATTGGATTGCATCCGTTTGTGTTCCCGATTCTAATCCCTTTTTTCTGATTTCGTCTTGTCAGTTTTTTCTATCACTTTTGAGAGTAATATCATGGTTTTTTATTACGTCAATCTGAGTGAGGTGTATCAAATTTCTTCGTGTTAGTAATATCGGAGAAGGGAGCTGTGTTTCTCAAGTGATTAGAAGTTGGAGAAAAGAATCAAAGGAAGGTGAAATCAGTTGGGTTGCTTGTACGGAAGAAGGGACTTGGTTCTGGTGAAGAGCTTTTGTTGATTGTTATTTGTTGGTGGCGGTGCGTCTCAAGCATCTCAACTCACAATGGCAGCACGTGAAAAACACTGTCTTCACACTCAGAGTATCATGCATCAGAAGATTGTGACTCGTGCCTACGATTCTTAGCTTTTGGACGCATGGATAGGTCGTGGCTCTCAATGGCGGTTTAGGTCAATAAATTGAAACTTTTTTTTGGTCAACCCAGTTTCATTAAACAAGTCCAAAGGGCATAATTACAAGGTATTAATTTTACAACTCGATGCCCATTAAAGATAAAGTACAAATAAATCCAAAAAACGAAAGCCCTAACGATAATCAGTTCACGAATGCTCTGCCACATGCCATTCAGTGAAAAGAACACGACAGTACGCAAAGATACGTGTCCCTCATGCGAGACGGCAATCTCGACCGCCGGGAGAACTCTGGTTCAATCCTTCATCTTCTAGTTCCCAATATCATAGTATGCTTGGGTATCTTGTTGTAAGAGTAATACCTTTGCTCCATCTTTCACTTCAACCTTTTTTTGTGATCGGAGATCCTATCTTTGGCAGATGATAACTCAGGGAAATACGTATTGACCAAACAGAGATCTTTACGGGACTGTTTTCAACATAAAGAAAACACCAGCTCTACTAAATATCCTTTAAAGTCAATCAATAACAAATCCAACATCACCGTTTCCTTTCTGCAAGAAACTTTACTAGAAGCCAGTCCATCAGCTTCAGGAACATGGAATAAATATTGATTCTCACCAAAAAAGATTAGGTGAATATCCTCAAAGAAAGAGAAAACCTAACACAGAGCAAACGAGATTTTTCAATTTGATTATGAAAATGGAAATGTGTGAACAATTACAAACGATGAACCAATCATATAGATCAAATGATTATTGATCGACTCAAGAACATGGACAAAACAAAGTCATGAAGAACAACCCTCGACATGATACATCAAAGTCTCCATGCAAAGTATTAATCTGACAAGCGGAAGTAGAAACTCGCAGAGCGAAGATATGTACATTCAAATAACAAAAAAAAACAAAGGATTGGTGAATGGCAGTGAAATCACCAGCCATTGGAAAACAACTCTTTTGATAAACTTTTTTAGAGAGAGGTTGAAGAGAATGATAGAAGAACTTTTTGTTGAGTTTGCATTGTGATTAAAATTATTTTCTTTTATAATTTGGTCGGTTGGACTTTTTAATAAAAATATAGTCGATAAGAAAAAAAAAATCCCAAAAGAAAAGAAGAAAATATTGTGAAAATGTTAGAGCATCATTATCCTTAAAAATCTCATTTTAATTTTTTTTTGCTCATTTTAAAAAAAATAAAACGAACCAATTGCGGGCCGCCACGTGTCAATGAGCCCACGAACAATGCAAGACACCATAAAAAAAATTTTAATTAGGAATTTTAGGAGATTGGTCTTGCACTGTCATGGACCACACGTGTTGGTAGGCGTCCGCGAACAGTGCAAGAAACCCCATAAGAGCCTCAATAAAAATGTCCTTAAGCGGAAAAGAAAACAAGTGGCACGTGTCATAGTTGGGCAAACGAGATGAGGTTGCTGTAACGTGTGGTCATCACACTTGTCTTCCTTCTTTCTTTCCACCACCTCCTCTCTTCATCTCTCTATTTAACGTATTCGAAGATTAAAATATCTAATCTTAAGTTTTGCCCGCAAGAAAAGAAAAATCCTCTTTTATCTTCTTCTCTGGTTTAGCTATGACTAGTATAACGAAGCTTCAAGTATTCCCACGATCTCTGGAACACCGCCTCGGATTCATGAATCATCAACGGGTCGGGTCAAGATTAAACTGTAGAGACAATAGGGTTTATGTGCATCGGTGTGAGGAAGATTCAGGGAAGAAAAAGGTCGAAAGACGTGAGAAACTGAAGGGAAAAGGGTTGTGGAGTTCTCTGGAATCTGGTGTTAGTAAGTTAGGGTTCTTATCAAAGGATGAGTATAATCAGAAAGTTGAACAATTAGAGATCGTTTTCTCTTCGGTATGGTCTTAAAGCTTACTCCTCCTTTTTTTTGGGAATATTTCATTCCTTGGTTCTTACACTATATTATCTTGGTCTATCTGCAGATTGCTGTTCAAATTGCGAGATATATTGTTACGATGACAAGCACTGGAGTTATTCTCTTGATTGGGTTTCAATTGTCAGGTTAGTGGTAAAAAGCATTTCATAATAATTTTTGAAAGATTTTAAATTTTGGTCTCTGACTCAGTTGTAATTAAAAGGTGGAGATAATTCGATGAACTCACTGGTTTGGTATAGCTGGCTTGGTGGAGTTATCATTGGAACCATGACTGGTGCTAACATGGTTTTAGAAGATTATTACCGCGCCGGTCCACGCAATGTTGTTATAACCGGAAGGTAATTTCCTTGCCTTCTGATTTTTTAATTTTTCTTTGGTGCTAATTTGTGTTTGTTGTGTTTAGCACTAGGGGACTAGGAAAAGCTCTTGCTAGAGAATTTCTTCTCTCTGGAGATAGAGTGATTGTTACATCTCGCAGGTGGTAGCTTCATATAAAACGTATCTAATTCCTTTTTTTTTTTTCTCAAGAAACTTAATCTTATGATTTGTTTGGTTTTGCTTTGTGAAATCAGTTCTGCATCTGTTGATATGACTGTCAAAGAGCTTGAAGAAAACCTCAAGGAGATACTGAGTAACGCCAGTGAATCAGTTAGAAAGAGACTGGCTGATGCTAAGGTGGTTGGTATTGCATGTGATGTTTGTAAATCCGAAGACGTTGAGAAATTGTCGAATTTCGCTGTAAAAGAGCTTGGTTCCATCAACATATGGGTAAAAACATCTTTCACTTTTTACCCCTTTTGTATAGTTTCTGCTCTCTTATATCATATTTTACATTACTGTTTGGACAGATTAACAATGCTGGTACTAACAAAGGGTTTAGACCACTGCTCGATTTCACGGAAGAAGATATCAAACAGGCTAGAATCCTTCATGAACCTTGTAGTTTAACTGATGGCTTGTAACTATGTTGTGGAGACTCTTGATCAAATATTTGAAATGCTGCAGATCGTCTCCACAAATTTGATTGGATCGATTCTATGCACACGAGGGGCGATGGAGGTGATGAGTAGACAGAACAACGGTGGGCACATCTTTAACATGGATGGTGCCGGTTCAGGGGGTTCTAGCACTCCTCTCACGGCCGTGTAAGTAATCAGGTCGTAGATACTTGAATGGATTCCAATTTCTGAGTCTTTTTTACCATCTTTTGTAGATATGGGTCAACAAAATGTGGACTAAGGCAATTTCATGGCTCTATTGTGAAAGAGTCTGAAAAAACAAAAGTTGGCCTGCACACTGCTTCCCCTGGCATGGTTTTAACAGAACTTCTTCTTAGGTTTGCACTCGCATTTCCCTCTTATAAATCATGAATCAATTCTTTGATTATCTCATCTTATTTGGCAGTGGTTCGAGTATCAAAAACAAGCAGATGTTTAACATAATATGCGAGCTTCCGGAGACAGTGGCTAGAACGCTAGTACCACGAATGCGTGTTGTGAAAGGTTCAGGAAAGTCAGTTAATTATCTAACTCCTCCAAGGATATTGCTTGCCATTGTCACCTCATGGCTCAGGAGAAGCAGGTGGTTCGATGACCAAGTAAGTAACTAAGCAGGGCCAATTCTAACCTTAACGTTAACAGATTTTTAGCCCGAGCTTACGCAAAAATTGGTCTTCTGTTTCCAGGGACGGGCCTTATATGCAGCGGAAGCAGACCGACTAAGGAACTGGGCAGAGAACAGGACGAGGTTTTCGCTAACAGACGCGATGGAGATGTATACAGAGAATACTTGGGTCTCTGTTTTCTCTCTTTCTGTGGTTTGTGCCTTTATCATCTTATCAAGCACCACTCCTAGCTCTTTCCCAGGCACATGACCACACTCCACACTTGTTTTAACAAGACCAATCTTTTTATGGAATGTATTTAAAATGTAAACGTGCATGTTATGTATAAAACCATATGTCATAGGACCCATCTCATAAGCTATTATCTCTGGTTACATACCCTTTACACACGGTTATACTTGTCAAACTTTTGTTGTTTAATAAAGGACTTTTTAGTAATTAACCGAGATAAATCGTAAAATAAATCTTTCAACTAAAAATCTTACAAAATATATTTTCGATTTTAGTTATTTTCAATTTTAGTTATGTTAATATATGTTATCTTCAAATACCGTGATAGAGAGTGACATGTGTTAAAGGTTTATATTATTAAAAACTTAGTTGAAGAGTTTTTTATGATTTAAAAATAGTTGAGGGTTTTTATCACCGAAAATTCTTAAAAGTTTTAAAATTTTTATTATTAATTATGCATTGATTTATAAGAATTTTAAATTAATTATAAATCATAATTAATCATTTAATTAATTTTATAACTAATTTATAAAGCTTCATAAATATTTTAATATTGTCACAGATGATTAATAAGACTTTATAAACTAATTATCATCCTAGTGAAAAGATCCACTTCATGAATTAATTATCGTCGACAATACTTAATACATAATATAACTTAAATATTTAAATTATTTTTATTTGACAATGGTGATAAGATAAAAAATTCTCATATGACCACCGGTCAAATATAAAATTATTTAATATTTTAAAGTTATATTAAGTTTTAAGTAGTGTGATAAATTACTTTTTTAAGAAAAATTAGTTTTATAATAAATTCTTTTATAAGGATTATAAATTAGTTTTAAAAGATTATAAATCAATTAAATCAAGGCATAAGTAATAATAAAGATTTTAAATATTTAATTTTTTAATGATAAAAACTCTCAACTATTTTTGCATCGTAAATAAAACTCTCGACTAAGTTTTTAACATATAAACCCTCACCTTATAAACCGTTAACATATGTCACCCTCCGTCACGGTATTTTATATGGAGGGTAACATACGTTAACGGAATTAAAGTTGAGAGTTTATTTTGTAAGACTTTTAATTGAAGATTTATTTTACGATTCATCTTTAGTCGAGGGATTTAATTACTAAAACCCTTTGATAAACATAAAGAAATTGTAGTAATCGTTTGTTTATGGTTTGGTCTCGGTTTATAAATCACAATATGGCTGAACTGATCAGTAGGGCAGATCTTAATAATTGTGGACAAACTTGTTGCTTGTGCCGAAGTTGGGTTTTCTGATTTGAATTTTTTTTGGTCAGCCAACTTTCATTACATTTCAGCGCAAAGAGTTTGCAAGTACAAAGATGAAACAAGTTAAAACATATAAAGCCCATAAGATTCTATAAATGCGAGATTGGGTTACAAATTTTGATTTTGCCCAATGTTTTGATGAGATCCGTTTTTCTATAGATGTGAGATTGGTTTCCCCCTTTATTTTCGATTTAATTGTTCCATGTTTTCGATTTGTGTTCCCATAGTTTTGATTTGTTATTCACATTGATTTAGCATAGTATGACTTGTTTAATTAATTGGCTTATGGTTTGATTTAGCGAAGAAGGAAAGCCATTTATTTAAGTGGTGCGATGAAGCTTTGGTTGATGAGATTTGAAGGGTTGATGTCGAGCAAAGGAGAATTGCAGAAGAGATCCAAGATCTGAAAAAAGAGTTTGAAGAAGACGTGGAGGAAGAAGTTACGGAGCAAAAAAAATTCCTTGAAGTGATTGTTTGGGATCCATTATATGGCTTTTTTTAAAAAATTAAGTAGCCAAGAATGAATGAAATCGATTTAGTTTGTTCTTAATATTTTATTCATACTTGGAATGATTATGTAACAAAGTTTGTCTTTGACTCTCAAATAAGCTTAAGAATGATTTTTTTTTTGGTTCAAGAATGATCTATATGTACTAGAATCGACGTTATATTCCAATAGATCGATAGAAAAGTTAAATTGAATTGTGTCACACTACATGATGGCACATTCACTTCACCTATGAGAAGCAAATGTGTCAGATCACACACAAGAAGTATATAGCTGTCAAAATCGATTTAGCTTGTTCTTACTACCTCCACTGAATCTACCATAAGCATCTTTTAGGTAAATAGAGAATCGAAGAAACTCTCCAGCAATACATGCATTGATCCTTGTTCCTAAAATTCAGAAAAACAAAGTTATACATTAGATTAAGCATTCTAGTATTGCAAGTAATGCATTCTTGTTTCTAAAAATCCCCAAAATAAAAAATCAAAGTTATAGATTAGATTAAGCATTCTAGTAATGAAAGTAAATGCATTCTTATTCCTAAGAATCAGTATAAATTCATACTTTCACATCCTCTCAATCAACTCTCAATCTCAATACACTTGAAATCCTTAAACTTGGGAGCCTTATACTTTGACACCTTCTGTATCAACTCTGGATTATTAGTTGCTTCTCATATATCCCACATCAATTTTATCCGAGCACTCTTGATCTTATCATCATCCACAATTGACAAATTCAACCCAAGCATGTGGCATTCGATGTGTTTTAGAGCATACACACCGCAATGACGACCACCTCGGTTAAGAGATCGCATAGGGACATAGTTGACAATGTACAGAGTGATGCTTCTTCATTCTCACCGACTGAATTGCCTTGACGATCGAGGAACAAGGATCGTGAATGCTTCCAACTCCTTGATTTTTTTTACCCTTGCAATCAAACTCTTTGATATGTCTAGTCACGAAGCTGATGCATAATGCTATTCAATGGTTGCGATTTACCCATACAGGAACGTAGATCCGATCCACATCAACACTCCACAATTGTCATGTTCTCCCGTGAGAAGGCAATTAACCTTTACCATATTCTGGTAGGCAACTTATCCATGTTGTACTTCTTTGCACCCTTCAAGAAATTCCTGTAATCGCTTTTAATGAGGCCACTGAACATGCATGTCATGAAAGCCACACGATCTGGTTTTCATCGTCGAAGTGTTGTTCTTTCTCGGATGGTATAAAATACATCATCAGTATCCTACAACAACAAGGCTGTTGTTAGTAAATAGTTTGTATAATAGCTAACAGTTAATATAAGTCATTAGTTGAATACTTACATGGTTGTGAAGCCATTTTCTTGAACTTATAATACGATCAGCTACGTCCAAGTTTAACATACAAGGGCTAATTTGTATAGCTATGTAATTAAAAATAATGGTACAATATAAATTAGTATTGACATTATAGAATGATATATAAAAGGATTAACTTGCGTGAATCTTGTTAGATCTGAAGTCTTTCAAAATATTTTTGACTCACAAATACCAATTACGAGTCAGGTTCTACATCGCCGCTTGATCTAGTTTCTGGTCATCTAATTGCAGTGTTGATTTCTTTTGTGATATTCCTGGAGACAACCATTCCAATGGATCTTCGGTTTTAGCTTGAGAAGCATCAAAACCTTTAACAACTGTATCATGTGAAAGGTCTTTCATTCAGCTTTCCAAATAATCTTGTGTATTCATCTGAAGCTTAATGTCTGATGATTGAGTTAAGTTGACAAACAAATCAAAAGTGTTTAAATATGTCTTTTTCCCGTCCTGATAACCAACATAAAATAGATATAAGAGAGTACAATAGCATAAACATCACGTTCCAACTACATATTATACAACAAATTACACATACAAACGTCAAGTTCCAACTACAGCAATTACATGAACGTCAAGTTCCAACTACACCCATTACACAAATAAACATCAAGTTCCAACTACAGCCAATACACAAATAAATATCAAGTTCCAACTACAGCCATTGGTTTTAATGCACAATGAAGCATTACAAAAAATACAACCATTACATATTACACAGACAAAATGTGATGCTGCCTAGTTCCAAGTTCAAACAACCTAACTAAAAAAAACTATTTCCAACTGTCTAGTTCGAAGTTCCAACAACTCTAACGCTTTCTTTTAGTGGTTACATTTTTCTTTGATGGAGGTGTGACTTTTTTCTCTTCCTCGGACCTGTGTCGACTTTGCTCTTGCTAGGACCAATTTCTTGATCAGTCTTCTCCGCCAGTTCACTAAGCAATAAAGTTGTCTTGAGCTGTGTAACCTTGGTGTCCATCTTCACCAACTTGTTAGTAACCTCTGTTCCAAACTTGTCCATCTATCCGAGAATTATTGACTGAATATCTCCTCAAAAGTAGTAAAAGAAGATTGTACCAGACCCTCCAAAAACCTTTTCATTTATGTGTTAAAGCTCTCCTTCGTTGAAGCAGCTAGCTGGCACAACAACTTCTTCTTCCTTGACTCTGCTCCTCAATCACATTCTTTCTCTTGTTCATCCCCAAACATTAGCTGTGTCATCCACATCCTATACAACATGACTATTCTTACAAATCTCAGTTTCAGCTTCATCCTCTCCGTCCTTTTCCTCCATTTCAGAGCTTTCATGTTCTAAAACTTCCCACTCATGAGTGCTCCAATCATATTTTTTCGATCATTTCCAAAATATGATCCACTCTTTCATCTTTCTTCTCATCTTTCTTTACAAAATCTCTAGCCAAAAGAACAACTCCATCTATTTTGAATTCCAAGACTGAATGCAAAAATCCCCTACAAGCCAATCAAATTATAAGTAAAGTCAACAAGATAATCAAAACATTTTTTATTATAAAAAGATATGAATACCTTCTCTGGAAATAAAGTCTCAGAGAAAATGATGTCTTCATAAGAACATTTTGTATATCCTCTCCAATTACCACACCTAGGCCCTGTGTATTTGTTGCTAAATTTGTGTCACATATATCTCCAAAAGAAAGAATACCTTTCATAATCCAAATCTAGAAAGCAAACAAGAATCCTTCCATCAGGTATCCCTCCTCTTGCTCTAATATATCCATTGTTTTATCAATCAAACCCAGCAAGAAATCAAACGAGTGAAGACCCCACGGGTACATCCGAAGCTTCTCAAGATTCATTGCCAATTTGATGTATAGATGTGGATATTCACCTGCTCATCCCTCCCATCACCACACCCATAATAACACAAATAAATCAGTCTAATCCTATCAACCTGAGTCCAGTTGTTCCTCTGATCCAAATACTTTTTTTATCATCTTCAACTTGATTTCCCACGTTGCTTTAAGAGCTTACTCGAAAAAACCCTGATCATCTTTCCATTTCACTAACACACTGTTTGTTTCTTAATTCACTTTCAGGCAGTGACAACATGATATTCTTGCAATGAAAAACGTAGAGGCCTCTTCGAAAAGGTGAACCACTCCTCATGCTCCTTGCTTGTAATCAACTGTGTACACAAGAAAGAATGTACCAGCCTCGCAGAAAACTTCAGACCATTCTCCTCAATAGCCATAATATGCGAGAAAAAGGGATCTTTCATCACTTCCTCGTATTTTGGCTTCATTTTTTCCTTCAAAATCTCGAGAAGTCCCAGACGGTAACCCTTATTAATCTTCTTAACCTAAGGTTCCAAGCCCTCTCTGTATAGATGCCTAGGGAACTCCAAATCCATACCTAAAAATAACACAACTAAGAATTCATCATCTTTGCTATATTATGTCTTATAGCTTCTTAATCTTTTGTCTTTTTCTCAAATTTTCGAAGGCAATTGTGACTCAAAGACAGTGGTTCGTGATGTCTGGTGGAAAAAGGTGATGGTTCCTAACGTGGGATTGAAGATTATGGTCCCTAAGTTCAACAATTCAACTCTTATCACGGGATTTTCCAAGACTCTTATTGGAAGATGCATGAACCCTCCCTAACAGGAGGTGAAGGCTCTGCTCTTTCATTTACCAAAAATCTTGAACGTGGAAGACATGGTGGTGGGGGATGATTTGGGCTAGCAAGATTTCAGTTTGATTTTCAAGAGGAGGATATCACCGAAGTTCTTCAGAAGGGGCCTTTCCATTTTGACAATTGGATGTTTATCATAAGGTACCTATGGTGGAGGAAAATTATCCATCCAAAATAACTTTCTGGGTGATAGCTATCGGTGTTCCTCTACATTTCTGGGTGGAGCCAACTTTTAGAAGCATTGGTTCTGCCTCGGGAGAAATAGGTGGAGAAGAGGATGTGGAGTTTAACGAGAGAAAAATCAGAGTTGTCCTGAGGAAACCCTTGTCGCTCTGAGGTATGAAAAACTCCATGGCTTTTTCAGAACCTGCTCGAGTATAAGGCATGATCAGTCGAAATGTCCCACTACAAAGAGTGGATATGAAGGAGGAAATGAGGATTCACCAGCAAGACAAGATCAGAGTGCAAATACACTTAGTTACAAGGGAGTGGTTGAGACTCAGAACAAGGAAAATGTCATTGATGGTGATAGGCGGAGAGCTAACTATCAGGACCTAGGGAAGCATGATTATAAAGGAAAAGACATTGCTTATGAAGGAAACAAACAGCTAGTACAGCTAAGGGGGGCTAGGGAAGGCGATATAGGGAGAAAGGGGGTGCGCATGCGAGGTATGCGAGGCTGGCGAGATATCTTCCACCTCAACAATTATCAGAGAGTTATGCTAGGGCTTCAAGAGGGAAAATGGCCTTCATGCGCAAGATGTGGGGCGCCATTTGGATGCTCAACATAAATTAATGTTGGACGCTTTCAGGAGTGGGGAAAATCAGAATCGTCAGATTCCAAGGCTCAAAGGTTCTTCAGTTTGAAGAGAGTGTACGTGAGGAGACAAGACTGGAAACAACTAAAAGATATCATGGAGAATAAGGTTAGTAATCAGGTTAAAGCTATGGATCTCGTGGGGAGCTCAAAGAAGAACTTCATTGAAGAATCTACCAGTACTGCTGGAGCCGTTTTGGAGAAATATAATGGTGTCACTCTATAAGGGTACAAGATGGAGGAGATGCGGAATATGCTGGAGGAAGTGGTCATGTAGATAACGTCATATTTGATCATTGAAGATGAGGAGCTTGAAGGGGGGGGGGGGGGGGAGAATGTGTTTGAAGGGGATCAAGAGGTCTCTGGTCAGGTGGGTTCCATGAATGTTGAGATGTTTATGGAATAGGATGACTTGCTGGAAGAGGATACTCAAGTTCAGAAGGGCACTGAGATACGCGAGGGAGAGGAATGCCAAGTTCCAAAGAAGAAAAATATGAAAGTGAATGTCGCTGCTATGGGAGGGAACACGAAGAAGCGGTTGGTACAAAGTCATATTTCTCCAAGGAAGAAGAAAATGGCAAAGCAAGCATAAAAGGCGGGGGAGAAAGGACGGCTTTTCCAAAGAAGGCTACGATTAAGCCTCAATCTGGCAAGGAATATGGATCATAGTCTGTTTTATTTTAAGTTTTTATGAATAAGTGATGGGCTATAGATATGAAGTCATGTGGTTTTAAGTATTTTGTCTCTTTTCACTTTGAGTTTCCTCTGATGGTATCAAGGAGTTGGAATAATGGATTCAATTATTTTTCTTCTTGCTTTGTTAAGTTTTGTCTTGATTCTTCACAGTTGAGTTTAATGGTACTATCGTGGGTATGTGCAATTTACAATTAGATAAATCACTTGATTGTCAATGTAGTTTTAGACTGAGTACTTGGGGTCTAGGTCATAGGATCCATTCTAGTCGAACTGGTGTGGGACCCGGTCATGTTTGGAGACTTTTTCCTTTGATCAATACTTTTGTGTATGTTATTTATTTTCAGGATACCGATGATATTTTGGGATCCATGTTTAAATTTGGAGCTCGTGCTCATTGGTTTGGAGGGTTGATAATTTACCTTTGGCATTTCTATTTTTGGTTTCTGATACTCTGGAATAGGTGGTTTGCCTTAATTTTTCTATGGTTGCATTATATGGAAGTTAAAGAACTGCATTATGAGTATTTTGGAGTTGGACAGGTAGGTAACAATCTATTATTGGTTGATTCTCAGGTGGAGATTCAGGAGAATGCTTGCAATAGAATTATTGCATTAAAAGTGGAGGATATAATTTATATCAATGTACTTAGTTACTTGGGAAGATCTCAAGTTGAAAACAACTTGCTGTATAAAATTTTTGGAAACGCTATTGGAAGTGGATGGATTTTGTTTTGTAAAAAATAATAATATTTTTGTGCTAGGTTTGTTTAGCTATCTATGATAATTCTTTATTAGAGGCTATGGGCAACAAATTGAAGGAGAAGTTTTGCTATGTTGGGACTTTTTTTGCTAATGACATAATTGGTCATGTATTGAATTTACATTATGGGGACAAGTTACATATAGGATTTTTCTATGAATTGTTTTGGTTAGATAAGTTTGATAATTATAAAGAAAATGGGAGTTTTAATATGTGGGGACAAGACTATCGCGCTTATGATACGTTGCAGATAGGTGTCCACAGATTATTGAACTAGTTTATTTGAATCTTATCAGCTTATACCTCGTTGGAGGGGGACTTTACGATTATTTGTAATGGTTATGTTTATCTTGATGTGGGTCTAGTGAAAGGAATTACAATTTTTAGTATAGCTAAGCATGAGGATCCTAATCTGGAATTGGCTGGGTATAGGGAGTAAATACACAATTAGTTTCTTAGAGAAATATGGTACAAAATAAACCATCCTTTCTCTTTATTTCGGAAACAAAACAAAAATTTAATTTTGTTCAAGATTTTCAACTCCATTTTGGATAGAAATTTATGTACAATGGATCCCACTGGAAAAGCGGATGACTTGCTCTATTATATAATTTGGATTCATCGATCACTATAGTCTATTCGAGTAATAGAATTATTGATATTGAGACTACCCATAATGGAAAAACAAAATTTTTATCGTTTGTATATGGAGATTCAGTACAGAAACTCAGAGACCAACAATAGGAACGTCTCACATGTATAGGGATAAATAGGACTGAACCATGGTTTATTATGGAGATCTAAATGAAACACTGGTAATCATGAGAAAGACAGGTTTTTGAGAATGCATCAACCTTTGTGCATTTTAATAACATGATATAGAACTATTTTCTGTTAGAGTTTCCGAGCCTAGGTAATACAATGTCATGGAGTTGGAGGAGAGCAGGACAAACGGTTCGTTGCAGACTGGATCGCTCTTTAGGAAATGAGGAATGACACTCAGTTTTTATGTCTTCCTATGTAGAATATTTAGGAATGGTGGGTTCAGACCACATTCCAATTGTAGCATATTTAGATGCGAAAACTATAAAGGTAAGAAGACAATTTTGTTTTGATAAGAGGTGGACTGGGAAGAGGGACTTATGGACTCAATTTCAAAGGTATGGGCCTCAGGTAGGTCAAGGTATAGTTTAGGTGTAGTGGACAAATTTAGCAGTTGAAGACATGAAATTTCAGTGTGAGGAAAAATAATCTTTCGTATGGGAAGGAAAAGATAAATTGTCTCCATAAGTCTTTTGAAGAAGTTCAGAACGATAACTCGAAAACTTATAAGGAGGTTTTGGAAGTTTCTAGGAATATTAAGGAAACATACAGAGATGATGAACTATATTGGGAACAAAAAAGTACAACTAAATGGAATGCAAAAGGGAACCGAAATGCGAAATTATATTATGCTTTGACCAAACAAAGACGGATTCAGAATAAAATTATGGGATTCATAATAGAATTAATAGATAAACCTTACTCTTTATTTGCAAAGGTTTTAAAGGAAGATACTATAAGAAATCAGATTTTTGGATCCAATAAATCCATACTCTCCATCTTATGGATGGAGAAGTATTACTTCAGCTCGATCTCTAGATAAAAAAGGCTAATTAAAAGAGTGGGAACAAGGTCAAGCATTTAAGTATAGAACTATCCCTGGATCCCCGCTCCTCGTTCGAGGTAAGCACTACCAAAATCTCATAATCAATTTTTGAATATCAACACTACATAAAGCAAATAATATAATTAATCCAGTTGATCATTTATGCAAATTGAACCTGCTTAACACATACATTCATCAGGATGATGTGAATATTATACGGAGTTTGGCCATTAGTCGGCATCCTAAACGGGACACATTTTTTTGGCATTTTACTGATCATGGTCGGTATTCAGTTAAATCATGTTATCGTGTGGAAAACTTTATTTTGATGTGGATCACATCAAGAATTTTTTGGTCCATATACAAAAACTTTGCTAGCCCATTCTTGGAAGCTCAAATGTTCACCAAAATTACAACATTTTGTTTGGCAGGCTATCTTAGATATTCTACTAGTTACAAAGAATCTCAGATCTCGCGGTATCAGATGTGGTGTCAAATATGTGGAGTTTAAGATGAATCAATTAATCTTGTGCTTTTTGAATTTCCTCCAGCGCTTTAGACTTCAGCGATTTTAAATATTCCATCTCACCCAAGGACTTTTCCTAGCCCATTAGTGTTTACTATTATTGATTATTTATTTTGGAGATTTCCAAAGGAACCAAATTTAAGTTATTTTCCATGGATATTGTGGTATATTTGGAAAAATCATAATGATAAGATTTTTAAAAATAAAGTGGGAAATCCGATCGATATTATTATAGCTACGGAGATTAAAGGTGCTATGTGGGCTGAAGCTCAAATTAAGGAACCCTCAATTCGAGCCTCTTCGAATTTCTCTGGGAATCAAGTATTACCAATTGGTGTTATATTGATGCAGCATGGAAAAAACAAGATCTTTTTACTGGACAAGGATGGTTTTATCGAAAGGAAGGAACTAGTGATACTATGATGGGACTCATGAATATGTGAAGTAGTATATCACTTTTGCATGCTGAATGTGAAGAGTTGATTTGGGCTATATAGTGCATGAAGACCCTACATATCTTAGAGGTGGTGTTTACAACTAACTGTTCTCATCATGGATAAGTAATCTACATGAATGCACCAAACAATAGGTAATACACTCGGCTTACTCTCCTTATTCAACCAAAATTACCACAAAATCCTAAACTAACCGAAAGGCCAAGACCATGAACTGGCCAGATGCAGACCTTCGTTTCTAACCATGTGTCATCGCACTCACTTAACCAATTAGAGAGAATATAAGAAGAGAAGAAATCACAAACACTAAAGGCACCCTTTTGGTCCTTTCCTAACTTTCGACCAACCGCCTCGCCGGACCGTCCGATCACTCGCCAATATGGGTCAACCACTCGGTGTTAATTGTTCACCAGTTAACCCTCTCTCTCAAACTCGTCGAAATCTCTCTCTTTCTCTCTTAGATTTCTTTGGTGATTTGGGAAAAGAACTTATGCTAAAGGAGGAAATGGCGATGAGTATATATATAAACAAGGGTGTGCGACCGAGGGATGCAATGGTTAGGACAATGGGATGCCTTGGCAAAGGGTTGCATCCATTCGCACCAACCCTTGTGTCCCTTGGTCTTTGAACAGTACTACTGCTTATGCCAAGCATTGCAACCATTCAAACCAAGCAACACAACCATTCGGCCATCGCCATAAGCTCCCACACCAACCATCACGAACCTTCACCCGTAACATCGCAACTGTTCGCCCATGCCCTTTCCCAATCGTTCCTTTACCCATAACCGCCTAGACTTAGCCCATCCCTAGCCTCACCTGGCCCAACCTATCCCAACCCTCGCACCCCTCGACCCTATGGACCAGACCACCCCGTACTGGACCGGACCGCCCACTACTATCACTACCTAATTTGACCGCCTGAGCTGATTGAATTGGCTGAGCTGGTCGTCGAGCTGGTCAGCAGGCTGGCACGAGCTGGTCAGCAAGCTGGCACGATCTGGCTATACTACTCTGAGCTAAGCTCAGTTGCCTAACACTACACTGATCTAACCTCATATGCCTAACATTATGATGAGTTGTCCTCAGCTACTTAATACTACTTTGAGCTAACCTCAGCTGCCTTAATCTACTCTAAACTACTCTGAGCTAAACGGGAACCTGATTTAGGTCGAGAAACTACCCAAGCTTCTTACTTGACCTAATTATTACGCCCATGGAGTTTTCGAATCGATTGGTCGATCTGAAACTCAACTATGCTTGTCCATAGAACGTCCACCTGGTCAAATGCAGGACCGAGGGCTTTACACATTAACTGAAGACCTTCAAAGCCTAGTTGTCTCATTTTCTACCTCTCATGAGACATGGATGACTCTGGCTCGCCACTACAACATACCCACCTCTTCTCACCTGTTTGAACTTCACTGAAATCTGCAAACTGTGTCAAAACTAGACAAAACAATTTCTAAATACCTCACAGAGATAATGCTTCTCTGCGACCAGCTTGCGTCTATTGAAAATCCAGTCCTTGAAAGAATGAAGATCTTCATTTCTCTCCAAGGTTTATGTAAAGACTATGAACCTCTAATCACTAGCATTGAAGGCACAGTAGATATGATGCCTAACCCCACTCTTGAAGATCTCATTCCTCGGTTACACATCTATGATCCTAGGATACAGAGATATAATGTTGCTTTTGATGTCACTCCTAATCTTGCATTTAACACTATAAGAACAAATAACTACTCTGGTTATTACACTTCAAGAGGAAGAGGACAATCAAACCGACGTTACAGTGGGGCTCGTGGTCATGGCTCCTTCTCAACCAGATGAAGTGGTTTTCCGCAACAGCTTTCATCTCACTCATCGGTCTCTGGTTCTGAAGAAAGATCTCTCTGTCAGATTTGTGGAAAGCCTGGTCATAGTGCATTGAGACATTGCCACATGTTTAATAACAGTTACCAAGGTGATGAACTCCCTATGGCGTTAGCAGCAACGAGAATCACGGATGTGACTGATCAAGCAGGTTCATAATGGTATATAGAATCTAAGAGATTATGCTCGTCACAAGTTTGATCCTAAGTCTTTACATTGTGTGTTTCTTGGATACAATTACAAGTTCACGGGATATCGATGTATGTATCCACCATCAGGTTCGCCTTTATCTAAGGAAAAATGTCTTGTTTGATGAGTCGAGCATTCCTTTTGAACATATCTACAAAGGTTTTCATCCTCAAGCCACTACACCAACTCTTTCTGCTTGGAAAAAGATTTTTTTTTTTTGCCAAAACAAATGCCCACAAGAACGTATACAATTACTGATAATCAAGATGTTGCTATTGACATTCTGACTACACAGCGCTTTCGAATTCCAATTCAGATCCCTCAATAAAGTATTTCTCAGAGGGAAACTTCATTATTCACAGAAGATGACTTCCCTCCTCACTCAAGGAGTTTTGATTTAGGAAAAATATCAGGTCAAACAGTTGCTCCTGTAAATGTTGAAGTTACAGCTTACCTTCTACTCATGATAAATCTGATACATCCTCTCGCCATCCCATGGTTACACGGTCACAAGATGATATTAGAAAGCTAAACCTGAAGTAAGAGCTTCTTTCTAACAGAGTTACCTATTCCAATCCAACCTATGTTACAAAAGCTCTCAAAGATCCAAGCTGGACTGGTGCAATGGATATTGAGATAGGTATCTGTAAGGAAACAAATATGTGGTCATTGGTACCTAGAAAACCGTATATGCACGTCCTAGGCAGCAAATGGATTTATCAGACAAAGTTAAATGCTGATGGAAGTTTCAAACAAAATAAGGCGAGGATATTAGCGCATGGATTCAATCATGAAAAGGGAGTTTATTACCTTTAAACATACAGCCATGTAGTTAGAACATCAATTGTTTGGATTGTGCTTGATCTTGCTGCTATTATGAAGTGGGACATTAAACATATGGATGTGTGCAACATTTACCTCCATGGAGACCTTAATGAGTTTGTTTACATGAGACAACCTGTAGGGTTTGTCGATAAGTCAAAACCAAATCATGTATGTCATTTACACAAGTCTCTATATGGATTAAAACAGTCTCCTCGAGCTTGGTTTGATAAGTTCAATAAGTTTCTTGTTGATTTTGGTTTTCTATGCAGCACCAAAGATCCTTCTCTGTTCATTTACACGAAAGCTGACGATGGATTATGTTGTTACTATATGTGGATGATATGACAATAACTGGTAACAAGTCTGCTTCTCTAACAAGATTGCTAGATTAACTTATCAAACAATTCAAGATGAAAGATCTTGGAAAGCTCCATTAATTTTAGGGAATTCAAGTGAACATTCATGAATAAGGTTTGTTTCTTTCTCAAGAATAGTATTCTATTGATCTTCTACATGTTGCAGGACTTGAGAATTGTGCGCATTCTCCAACATCTCTTCTTCTGCAGTTAAACAAAGTTCATGCTCAAGATAAACCGTTTACTGATGTCAAGTACTGATGTGATATTGGAAAGCAATGGAACTGAGAAGATGGAACAGGTTGAACCAGAGCTTAAAGAACTCGAAGATGGAGCTAAAGAACAGTTTGACCCTGAGGAGACAAAG
This sequence comes from Moricandia arvensis, assembly GCA_905132765.1. NCBI lineage: Eukaryota > Viridiplantae > Streptophyta > Magnoliopsida > Brassicales > Brassicaceae > Moricandia > Moricandia arvensis. The sequence goes on from CAJHQP010008391.1 coordinate 23,587, forward strand.
GACAAGGATCTACATGTACCACTTGGTTCAATGACTAGGTCCAAACAAGCAAGATTCCAACAAGCTCTTCATAAACTCTTACACACTATCCAGGGCAGTCTAGAGTGTGCTTATCCAACCACTCTGGTTGTGATTCAAGTCATTAAGACATTCATCAAGAGAGGTGTTTTGACTTGTACTCTTTTCCTTAGTTTGGTTTTGTCCCAATGGGTTTTCCAAACAAGGATCTTAATGAGGTTTGGACACAACACTTATACAAAGCCTCCTGATGAATCTATGCCCATTTTCTATCCTAATTTCATGCAAGAATAAACTAGGAGTCTTTTCTTATTTTCAAGTTTGAACTTAGTCTTTATTTTAATTGTTTTGTGTCTTTCCAAGGAGTTGTGCATGTGCAGTATTCTTCTCTATATATTGTGGACAAAATCTCAATGAAAAAGCATCAAACTCTTTTCTAAGAACCCAAGTATTCTCTGAATTATGTTTGGTCATTGTTTGTCTTGTTTATGTTTTGATCTCAATTCTACATTTACAAGCGGACCAAGATAGTTTAGGAGCCATTCCGCATATCTTAGAAATATTAACTCAATCCACTACTTGTTTCATCATCACAATCATTGGAGAGCATTGAGGGACGTGATCCTCTCACCTAGGATCATATCAAGTGGTATTAGAGAATATATGCAACTTTTAGAATTTTTGTATTCTATGATCAAATCTGTTCTAAAATTTGAATCTTGTTATAAATGTGTTTATTAGGCCATGATTAACCCGGGTCTCTTAAGGTGGGGTTCTTAACGAAAAATTTGTCTTTTTAGTTTTTTTTTTTTTTTTGCATTTTTCCCGCTAAGAGACGGCTCTTATGGTTCTTATTTAAGAGACGGTTCTTAGCTTTTCTTAGTTAAAAGCTAAGATACGTCTCTTAGAAAAGCTAAGAACCCCACCTTAAGAGACCCCGGTTAATCCTGCTCTTAGGGTCTAATCTACCTAGAAAAAGTGCTTAAATTGTTAAATAACTGAACTTGATTTACAAAATTGCAGAGAAAAGAATTAGGATTCTTCATGAAAATTGGAAATTGTTTTTTTTTAGATTCATTTCATTGTTTTTCTGTTTCTGTGAACATCTTTAATGTATCAGTGTTTAGAACTTTTTCAGGAACCATGGGGGAAGAAAACAATCGGAACATTGGAATAAATAAACATATGCTGGAAACCTTAACTGCGCAGATGTCTGCTTTGATGGATCAGAAACTATAAAACTTCTGAGTTTTAGGTTGTCCATTCAGAACGTGAAAGATCTAGAAAGAGTCCAAATCAATATGCTTCAGAAAGATACTATAGCCATTCCAACAGATCCAATGGCACCAGGAGGAGAAGGCGTGAGAGAGATGAAAGGCCACAAAACAGTGATCCTCTAGGAGGGGTGAAACTAAAGATTCCAGAGTTGAAAGGCACTATTGATCCAGAAGAATATTTGGAATGGGAAAAAAAAGATTGAACTTGTGTTCAATTGCAGAGATTACACTCCAGAATACAAACTGAAGCTTGCTCCTAATGAGTTCAAAGAGTATGCTTTGAGTTGGTGGGATAATCTCATTACAGCAAGAAGAAGGACATGAGATTTCTATGTAGAAACTTGGAATCAGATGAAGGTAATCATGAGGAAAAGATTTGTACCAAGCCATTATCACAGGAAACTACATTTCAAGTTCAAAACACTGTCTCAAGGGAGTAGATCATTTGAAGAATACTACAAAGAAATGGAGACTCTTATACTAAGGGTTTATATACAAGAAGACAAAGAAGCAACCATGGCTAGGTTCATGGGAGGATTAAACCGAGACATCATGGACATGCTTGAAGTTCATCATTATGTAGAAATGGAGGAACTTATAAACAAGACAATTATGTTTGAACAATAAGGAAAGGAAGTATCCACGGCATCTAAAACCCGACACATATAGTGTTACAAGTGTAAGGGTTATGACACTATGCCAGCAACTGCTTCAACAAAAAGAGTAATATTCATTAGAGAGAATGGAGAAATTGAATCATAAGAAGAGGAACAATCTGAGTCTGAATAAAATAAATAGTAAAATAAATCTATAGTAAAATAAATAATAAGTAAATATACAATAAGAGAAATATAAATATTACATTAAACATCTATTGTAATATTAGAATAATAAATATACAATATAATAAATAAAAATATTACATAAAAGATCTATTGTAATACTAAATAAGTAAATATACAATATAAAAAATAATAAGTAAATAAAAATATAAGAAATATAAAAATACATTAAAACATCTATCTGAAAAATGTATATTAAAATAAATAATAAGTAAATATATAATATAAAAATAGAAATATTACATTAAACATTTGTCATATATTACCATAGATATAAAATCAAGAAAATTAGAATAAGTAAAATATACAATATAAGAAACAATAAATAATAAGTAAATATATAATATAGAAATGAAAAAAAAATACTTTAAACATCTATCTGAAAAATTTATACTTGTACATTTTATTATTTCCAAATATTTTATAATTAAATATACAATATAAAAAGAAATAATAAATAAATATACAATATAAGAAATAGAAATATTACATTAAAAATTTATCATAGTATTGTCATTTAATATAAAAGCAAAAAAATAGAATAAGTAAATATATAACATAAGAAAAAATAAACAATAAGTAAATATACAATATAATAAATGGAAAAACTAAATTAAACATCTATATGAACAATGTATAGTAAAATAAATAACCAGTAAATATACAATATAAAACATAGAAATATTACATTAAACATCTATCGCAATATCAAAATAAGTAAATATAAAATATGATAAAAATAAATAATAAGTAGATATACAAAATAAGAAATAGAAATGTCACATTAAAAAACTATTGTAATATTATTATTTAACATAAAAGCAAGAAAATTAGAATAGGTAAATATATAATATAAGAATAAATAAACATACAATATAAGAAACATAAATATTACATTAAACATCTATGATAATATACAATAGAAGAAAAATAAATAATAAATAAATATATAATAGAAAAAGTACATTAAACATCTATCTAAAAAATTTAAAGTAAATATACAATATAAAGTATAAATATTACATTAAACATCTATTCCCTGTTCGTTAGTTGATCGCAGCGATTGACATGAGCGACTGAAAGTTGTTCATCATTTTCAGCTTAACTGGTAGCCGATGTTTAAAAACAGAGAACGCAGCGTCAAAATTATTGACAAATCCGATGATATTTGTGTCGCCAAATTACATAGCGTTACTGTTTCTCTTTTCTCTCTCTTTGCTGCGACAAGGAAACAAGGATTTCTTCCATTTTTCTTCTTTTCTTTTCGTTTGAGTTTTTCTTTTTTTCCTTTGTAAAATCAGCCGCCAGTCGCCACGGCCGCGATCAACTAACGAACAGGGCTATATCATTTTATATAAAAGCAAGAAATTTAGAATAAGAAAAAATAAATAAAAAGTAAATATATAATTTAAGAATATTTATATAGTTAATATTTAAAAATCAAAATAGTTTTTGCGCAAATTAACCCTAATTAATAGTTGAGATTTAGTTTGATGTGACAAT
>CAJHQP010008392.1:0-27221 GCA_905132765.1 Moricandia arvensis
GTCCCAAAAGGACCATCCATTGACGGTGAAGCGTCGAGTGTATTATCTCCACGGAACCCTTTCTCATAAACATTTTCAAAACTGCCAAAACCCACCGAACTTCAAGAGATGATTTCTCTGCCAATCCTTGGTCGATTTTGCTCGTTTTTGACCCTAAACCACTCGATTTACCTCCTCTGCCTGTTTAGTTTACTAAATCAACTGAACTTCAAGGTATGTTCTCTACATCTCTTAGTTTAGAGAGTTTCTACGGTTTGAGAGAAAAATCATTTTTTGGGTATAGGTTGGAATTTCGAACGTTTTAGGGTGATGGAGTACCAGAATAGTAGTTATCCAATGATTGTAATTATTTTTTGCACTATTCTTGGTTCGATTTGAGAGATCAAAAAAACTGGCAATCACGATAGACCATCGATTGACGCCCGCGAGGGACCGTTGATCGACTATCATAATGACTTGAATGAAATCACTAATCTTAGTTTATTTTACGATTGCATATGAGCGAGAGAAGAACCAAGGCGCGTTTCAATGTTGGTAGCTCTAGTTTCGCACCATCGGGACATCTGTGTCGGGCACCTTGGCCTAAGGAGGAAAAGGAGTTGATTGAAAAGTTCGAGCATTACCCCGACCCCAAGGCAGTTGTAGCCTCGAGGGCGTGCACTCACAGGGCCGTATCCCAGGAATGGGATGACTAAGACAGCCTCGATGATGCCTAGCAAGGCGTTTCTATCAAGCCCACCAGGTTTGTCGAGCGAGACATCCTGAAGAAGCTGGAGCTCCGGCCTGACATCTGCGATATGATGAGGGAGCTTGGTAGAGGGGACCATGGCTACTATGCCTTTTCTACTCTATCCCGACTTAGTCCGACAGTTCATGGCCACAGCTCGGGTGATCTATCCGAACTTGAGGGCGAAGAGGGAAACCGAGGCGTATTTGACCTTCATGATCAGGGGCATCAGGCATAACATCACACTCCCTAACCTCTGCCACATCTACGGGTTTAACAACCCCGAGTACCTCAGCTTCACCGTCCCTCCCTTATTTGGGCAAACCGCCTTCTGGGGGCTCATTGCCACATGCCATTTTGACTCCAGCGCAGCCACGCAGACAGATGTTCGCCACCCGTCCAGTGCTACTTTCTGAAGATCCTTGCCAACACCTTGTTGTAGAAGATGGAGCCTAACAAGCTGAGGGTTCAGGAGCTTACACTGTTGTATGAGTCAGTCAGGTGCCTTGTTGAGCTGAATGACGAGGACATTTCACCGCCCGTGAGCGATCAGATGGGGAACCTGGGAGCCATCTTTTTGGGCACTTAGTGTCCCTGAAGGGGAAACCGTTCAAGGGATCCAGCAGGAAGAATGAGACGGTAGGGAGCCTCCTGACACCCATCTTTCTACACCTCGATATCAGCCTTCAGGGAGCCTCCGTGGAGTCTCAGTTTGAGTATCTGGATGAGGCTCACCTGACGAGGGCGGGATGGCTGAAGGTAGGACGCTTCTGGTCCTTTGTAGATGATGTGGGTCCTCATATGATAAAGCTCCCATCGCCAAATGTGTTGGATTTTGCTGACACCCATGTGTGGCTTAAGTTCAGGCCGGACGAGCGCCTCGTGCACAATGCACCCATCCGTATACGTTGAAGAGGATGACTCAGAGCAGCACATGCACCTGCTGAGGATCAGGCTGCAGCACCTCCACCGCCTCCGCCAGCATTCCCGCAGATTCCAGAGATCCCACTCACTATCACGGAGACTTCCACTGATTCATGGTGGGAGCACTTCAGGTTATATGGGGTTGGTTGGAGGCTATGACTCGGTTCCAGTGTTTCACCTGTCTGCGTACCAGAGCGAAGTCTACACCAGCAGCTCCGGAAACACCGCGCCAGATGGACATGGATCCACCGACGAGGAGTAACCTACATTTTTGCTCTCCTCGCTTCTATTTTTATTTCAGACTAGAGCTTGACTTATTTTATTATGTTGTTTATTTTGTTGGATTTTCAGAAATCACGTTTATTATCATTACTTGCTGCTTTAACTTGATATTTTGAATGTCTAACAGAGCTAACACAAAGAGAGATGATCAGAATGTAGAGATCCTAGACATTTTTTTAGAGTTACTTGCTGATGAGCTCATGTTGTCCATAGACCATCTATCGATTGTCCTTTGGCGTCGTCGATCGATGACGACTTTGACAGAAAGGTACGAGTTCTTAAATCCTAACACCAAACTTATTTACATTCCGATTTATTTAATCCTGCCAATGTAAGACTATTTTCACACTAAGTTAGTGTTATTCAAGTCTGTGGGAGGTAGTTACTTACACCACAAGTTATTTTTGATGTTTTATTCCTTACTAACGATTATATAAAAGAACAAAATAAATAAATATTTCAAAAAATGTTTTATTAAGTCAAAGTTAGAAGTTAGTTATAGACTATTACATTTTTCTGGAACAGTTTATTGCACCATTTTCTAACACCATTCTCAGGTTGAATGGAAAATCTAAATGGATTGATTATCCTATAACACCCACACTTGCTAAGAACTTCTGAAGGAACCAAAGCTAACCTCCAACCTAAGTAACTATATTTTCTTGTTTTGGGGCTTGGTATAGATAGGATCGGAATTCCTCTTGCAAATTTGAAAGGTAAAAATACTTTACTTCCTAATCCCCCTCTCATCTTTCTTCAGCATCTATAAAGAAAAGATTGAGACGATTTCCTTAGATGCAGAGGGGTAGGTACATTACCGATGACCACATTATTCTAATTCAAATGAATGATCACACATCATTGGAAGCGGGGTGTATGTACATTACCGACGACCCCCTTATTCGCCTACAACTTTGTCAAAAAAAAATCGAAAATGAGATGGCAAGATGGACTGTATCAGCATTATTGTACATTGAATTTGAGATATAAAAAATCAGAAGAGAAAGAAGAGAAAGAAGAGAGAGGAAAAGGATTAGAAAAGTTACATGGGGTTCAGACACTTGCTTAGGTAAGAGTCCATGTGTCTGTTGATCGATATTCCCATTATAAACCATGCACCTTATATTATGTATTTAAAAGAGGATAGTAGAGGGTATGTCAGATAGCTTCTGGTAGGTTGTGGTAGGGAAGATTGATTAGCTAAACAAAGTACATGGAAATACTCTAGATGTGGTTGCGAAACTTAGGTGAATTATTGTTCTAAGGAGCTGGTAAGTCTTTGTGTTTTCAAACCTTTCTGTGGGAACCAAAATTCGCACTGTCGATTTCCGACAAAAATAGGAGACCTAAGTAAACCTAACTTTCCCAGAGGTCTCGAATATCTGCCAAACCACACGCCAAGCAATCAGACCATGAGAGCAAATAGGTAAAAAAACAAAAAAAGGGAGCAAAGAAGATTTTATTCCGAATTGAGTGAACCAGCGTTACAACAGGTAAAGCCTCAGCGATAAGAGCCGTCGGCAAGTTCCTAGTTCAAACCTTGTGAGACTTGATTAACCTAGTTGAGTCACAGCTCGAAAACAGAAAAACGGAAATATGCCTAATTTTCTCTAAGTGCTATGCTCTGCTATGAGTAGAAAATTTGTTTCCCGCATCTTCAACCTCGGCGCCCTTATATACTCCTCCTAGAGGTGGTTTCATATTTCCCTTTCTGCCCTCGGTCGAGGTTATCGCATCGCGGGAATATAACTTCACATTTATCTTCCGAACTTAAAATTTATTTTTTCCTACAAAATAAACGATAGACCGTCATAAAGATTGGCTTGCTTTCGTGTAAAACCGCGAGTGGACTTTTAGCAGTCTTTTAGACCTTCTCAGGCCCTTTTTGATTTAAGAATTTTTACGATTTATCAAAAAAGCACTTCCGAAACGTCGTCGATTCCGAAGAAAGTTCAAAATTCTCGTATAGTGGAGGCAGGTTTAGCGGTTTAGTTAATCGTTGCCGTTTTACAGAATCAATCCAAACTTTATGCGAGGAAACGAGTTCTTGCGGTTTTTAAATCAAAAACTTCCAACGTAACTAAGATCAAAATGAAAAAGAGCGAGTTTGATCCAATATTGAAGGAGTAAGCCACGAGGATAGGATGAAGATGGATTTGTTGATCCAACTCGATGATCGGGCAATTTGGGCTGTTTGTTCGGTCCAAATCGCCCCCGAGGCGAGTTAGACTGCCTGTTCGGTCCAACTCGCTCCCGAGGCAAGTTGGACCAGTCCAACTCGCTCCCGAGGCAATTTGGACCAGTCCAACTCGCCTCGAGGGTGAGTAGAACTACTCGTTTGGTACAGCTTGCCCCCGAGGAAAGTTGGAATGATCCAACTTGCCTCGGGGGTGAGTTGGACTGCTCGTTTTGTTGTTTTAATGCTCGAGTTCCGTTTTTCCGAGGCATAGAGTAACCTTTCTTAAGGACTTATCGTTTGAATCCTTTTCAGAATTCATACGTAACCCAATTTTGGTTCTTCCGCTCTCGTTTTTTTTAAATACTATCTCTTTCTTTTTAAAGAGAAACATTTTTTGGGAAGTTTCGGTTATTGATTTCGTCGTAACTTATTTTGACACCAACAGTTAGCCCCCCAGCTCGTTAGAATCGTGATATTCTTGGTGCGGTTAGGCGTGTTTAGGTACGTTAGGCGGAATTCAATGACTAAAAGTCCGAAGGTGAATAGTGAATTTTTTTGCGTTTAAGTATGTGGAGTAAGTTTTCAAATTCTTTGCTTGCTCATTTCCACATAAACTTTTCTAAGGTTGAAAGATCCTTTCTCTCCCTTTCTCCTTTTGGTGGTTTTTGATCATGTCATCAAGACGAAGAGTTTCTGCCAAGGCTCATCCCAAGCGTTGTGTTCCAGATTGTTCTAGCTTGCAACATAGCAATGTTGAGCAAAAGGTGGAGTTTGAGGCACACTCGGTCGATCCCGAAGAGGCCGATTGATATAGCCTATTTATTACCAGTTTTGGGCCACATTATAGGCTATTTAGGGTCTATTATGTGAGTCTAGGATATGTTTTTGAGTATTTACAGGTACATGAACGTTTTGGAGATAAATGGAGATACTTGGAACTTTTAGAGCATTTAGAGGAGAAGAATTCGTAGCTGACTAGTTGATGAGTCGAAGTACAAGAATGTCTTCGATCGACGACACAACCTTGGAGTCGACCGATGATGAAAGACCAAGGTCGATCGATGCTGCACACTTGCCATCGATCGACATCCAATTCACTGACAGTCGATTGAAAAGCCCAAGTTTAGAAGACAAATGACGAGAATGCCATGGACAAGTTTTGACCTAGGTTTTAGGGTTCTTATATTTATGCTTATGTATTGAGAGCAAAATGGTGTGCAAGTGGAGGCAAGGCTTGATACAACGTACAAAGTTTTTTGTTTTAGGTTTTTAGGGGAGAAGATTCATAACTCCTTAGGGAGATTTGTATTGGGACCCAAGTATTTTACCTATGAATTCTATTCAGACTATTGTTCTCTCTTTGATTATGTCTGAGTAGTCATCAACTAGATTTAGGGTTGAATGATAGCAATCATGGATTAACCCAAAAGTAGGATTGCTAGTTAAATTAATATCTATCAATTGAGTTGTGATTAATGCTTGAATTCTATAGTAGCTAACTAGGATCTCGAAAGTAGGACATGAACGACTACTAGATAGGTTTTGTGCTAGAAAAGACTCCATTGAACTAGGCTGTTAGGCGCATGCGAGAGCTGGTCTAATAAGTTTGGTGGACTTATCAAATTTTGTTCACACTTCCTTCTGATTTCACCGTCGATCGACACCAGGCCATACTCGTCGATCGGTGGTCTTTCCTTTTGCTCGCATACGAGAGTTGGAGTTAAAAGGGTTAGAATAGTTTATATTTGAGTTTTGTATATTTACATATATGTGCTTCCTATCGTATCCACTATTATCCATTAGCTTGAAACCCTAGATCTAGCATATTAACATTTGCATCAAGTTAGTTTATTAGAATATTTCCATATTTGCATTACTAGCAAATTTCCATATTGAAACTCTACTTCTTGATAAAGAATATTTCTTTAACTGATTGTTTGCCACCAATATATATATTCACCTAGCTTAATCTTTAGAAATAAGAAATTTATTCTGTGCCATTGCTCTCTGTGGATTCGATCCCTAAGTACTACACATGATCTCTTTTGGTAAGAGTAATATTTGTGTGTTAAGACTAGGGTTAATTTGACAGTTAATCGTTTAGGATATTTATACCCTGCTAGAACATTAAAAACACGCATGTCAAATTTGGCACCGTTGCCGGGGGAGAATTGATCGCCATTAGATTTAATTTCTAGGATTTAGTCTAGGTTTGTTACGACTTTAAAGTAACTAAATATTTATTTTCCTTTGTTTTTCAGGTGCATGCAAAGACACACCAGGAGCAATCAAGGAAAATAACTACTATTTTCTGACCCCGATAAACTCGAATGTACGATCTGCAAAGAAAGACGACAAGCATTGATCGACAGCACCTATACCGCATTGACCGACACTTCTTTATGGACAGCATCGGCCGACATAAGAACTCGAGCATCGGCCGACATCAGAACTCGAGCATCTACCGACACTGATCACATTGCAACGATCGACAGCATCTTACCCGCATCAATCAACAAAAGCAGACGAGTTCAGTTGGTTGCGACTATTATACTGACTCGGGATGAGAATGGGAACTTGCATGACCAAGATGGTCATCTGCGTAATGCAGCTGGTCAAAAGATAGACGATCAAGGGACCATAATCCCTGATACAGAAGCAGAAGCAGACGCTGCAGCAGCTCAACCTGAAGCTAATGCCCAAGGTGCTCAAAGAACATTGGTTGACTACAACCGTCCAAACTAGTTCTACGCCAACAGATCCGCCATTCGTCCTCCAGCTTTTCAGAGGAATGATTTTGAAATCAAGGCTGCCTTCTTCAGACTTGTAGCGCATACACCTTACCATGGGTTACGACATGAGCACCCTATTGATCATCTGCAGAGATTTGAGGATCTAGTGACTGCTATCAAAGCCAATGGAGTCCCCAAGGACTATCTCTTTTGTAAGCTCTTCAAGTACTCACTTGCAGGAAAAGCTTCATATTGGGTTAACTAATTACCACCAGGATCCCAGACATCCTGGAACGACATCAAGAATTCTTTTTTACGAAACTTCTTTGATGACACAAGAGCAGAAGATCTGAGGAGCAAGATTGCTATTTTTTCACAAGAACCCTCAGAATCTTAAACTTTTGGATGAGATTCAAATCCTGCCAAAGAGACTGTCACCATGGGTTCAACCAAGTGCAACTTCTAAGCAATTTCTTTAGAGGTATTGGATCACAGTATCAGATGGCTTTGAACACAACGAGTGAGGGCAATTTCAGCACTAGGAATCCTGAAAAGCTAAGAGGTTGATTAAGAATCTGGCATCCAGCAGCAACACCAAGAACACATACATTGAAAGAAAGAAATCAACTCCAACCATGTGTAAGGATCAGAATGAAGGGGTCAAAGCAAAATTGGATACTGTTCAGAAATTCTTCAGGAAAAAGGTCACTTTTGCAGAAGTAGAAGCAATAGAGTCTGGAGATGATGAGTTTGAAGAAGAGGATGTGAACTACATTGATGGGAATGATTTCCAGAGACAAGGAAATCCAGGTTTCAACAAGAACTCCTATGGGAATGGTCAAAGGAGTAACTTTAGTAAGGGTTCACAGCCCTTCAACAACAACACAACTTTTGAATCTTCTTACTACTTAAATCCTCGTCCATGGACTCAAGAAAGCAAGATTGAAGCAATGGATGACAGAGTTTTAGAGGGACAGAACAAGATGACTGTGGATTTCAATGGAAAGTTAGATGAGTTGTACCTCAACCTCAACACCAAGTTTGAAAACTCTCAACACCCATGTTAAGAAGCTGGAGAAACAAGTGCTGCAAACAAGTGAAACAATTAGGAGGCATGAGAGCCTAATCAAGGAGAAAATACAGGCAGGACAGAAGCACCACGTCAATGCATTGATTGATGATGATTTCTGGCAGGAAGTTAAGAGAGAAAGGCTCCAAGAAAGAGATTTTCGTGTGGAAAGTTTGATGTCATTTGGCAGTTCGCATTGGTGTCGATCGACACCAAGAAATAAGCATCAATCGATCGCGTATCCTGCAGCATCAATAACTTTGTGTGAATCGACAAACATCAATCGACGCCTACATGAGACAGTCAACCGACAAAGAGATAGATAAATCAATCGACAATGCGACCTGAGAATCGATCGACAGATGAGAAAGCCGGTTCAACTACCAAGCATCGCTGCAAATTTGATTGTGCGTCCAACCAGAACGGTTTCAGAACAGTATAATGACACATCTGAAAGTATGGATCTCGATAGAGAAGATGAGGGACAATCCAAGAGGAAGAAAAAGATCCCCAAACATCTATGCAGAGAAGCAAATGAAAAATAGATGGATAGCTTTACCAAAAGAGTTTTCAAAATTCCTTTAGATACTCCTTTTGATGAAGATATCATACTCACAGGTTGTGGATGTTTTTCAGGGAAACAAGGCCAACAGACGATGATATAGAGGTCATGTTCAATCACCTCACAGAAAAGATGAAACAGAGGACATGTGTGAAGAAGAAAAGTGATCATGGGAAGTTTGTGATACAATGTTTTATCAAGGGCAACGAATACCCCAGTGCCCTCTGTGATATTGGATCATCAGTGAGCATTATGCCAATAACTATGGCAGAGGAGCTGAACCTGAAAGTGGAACCCTCAAATGATTCCTTCACATTTGTAGACTGCTCTAAAGTGAACTCAGCGGGGATGGTAAAAGATGTTCCAGTGCAGATTAACAACACCCTAGTTCCAGTAGAATTCCACGCCATGGACATCAAGATATATTGGAACTCTTCACTATTACTTGGAAGAGCATTCATGGCTACCGTTGGAGCTATCTGCGATATAAAACTAAACATGTTATATCTATCTCTAATTGATCAAAATATTTTCTATGAACCTGTCAAGAATAAGAACAAGGCTACTCTGATTGAATTGTATGATTATGCAGAACTTATGGCCACATCCTTCTGCAATTATGACTTCAATGAAGAGTCGGGGGATGGAGCATCGATCGATACCCAGCCCAGGTAATCGATCGACACCCTTGCAGTTTAGAAATCAGTCTACACCAACCCTTTGTTATCGATCGACACCCACACTCCATAACCAATCAACGACTACCACACATATTGTGCTTACAACACAACATACCCCGACTACGATGAAGACTACAGAGAAGAAGATATGATCGAGTACCCTGTTATTTCTATGGAAGAGGCTTGTGTTTTTCATATTTGCCATCGACTCGGGAAATCGACATTGATCAACGGTAACCATATGCCATCGATCGATACTGAGCTAGAAGCAGCATTCGATGTAGATTCAGCTGCAGAACGTGAGAAGGAATATGGTTATCTACAACCAGACGAGTTCGGTATCATGAGAGATCCAGATGGTCACGCAAGAGCTATGGATGGCAAACTACTAAATGTCACGAGGGAAGAAATTGCAGACATTCTTTCCATGGCTAATGGAGCTGGAAACCTTTTTACGCAACTGTCTGGTTATCGAGCATCGATCGACAGACACTATACACCATCGATCGACACACGTCCGACATGTGAAGGATACAATGAAGATTACAGAGAGGAAGAGCAGATTGAAAATCACGGCCTGGCATCAGAAGAGACTGGTTGGGTGATATGAACGCAAGAGTGCATAATCAAGCATCAATCACAGGCCACTCCTGGCCACTGAACGACATCAAACACAAATAAGAGCACGAACATGGAGTAGAAGAGACAGATATTGGTAATCTCGGACCAGATGAGTTCGGAATTTTCAGAGACCCAAAGGGACGTGCACGGGCTCTTCATGGGAGAATCCTACATTTATCCAAGGAGGATGTAGCAGATTCCCTTATTATGGCTAATGTATCGAGTAATTTATTTGGACAACAGCAGCAGCCATCGATCAATGCTAATCTCCCAACATCGATCAACAATGAGGAACAGAAGAACGAGCCGATCCTTAATATTCCATACACTTTCAAGCCACCATCGACCGATGACACCATCAAGTCCTCGATCGACTAGCGTTTCGAGTAAGGAATGAGAGCTTTTGATGCTGAGGGAAAAAGACTTTTCCGCTGGATTAATAAAGATGAGTATGGCATCTACAGAGATGAGAATGGTAATGCACGAGCTACAAACGGAAGGGTAGTGAATGTGCAAGCTGAAGACATCAAAGCAGTTCCAGAGAGAGCTAATTTGTTTGAGCAGAGCTACATATGTTTACCAAAACATGCAGCAAAGATTGCAATGTCTAGGAAGGATCAACAGACATAGAGCAGAGAAGAGATTGATGATATTGTGCATGAGATCTACAAAGCTTAAGAGATGTCACTGGATGATTTCTACAATAGGCTGGATGATGTCTACTCTACTATAGACACCTGCCTCACAGGTTTGACTGCACGCATGGATTAGATGAAGAAAGATTTGGATATTGTTCAGAGACAGCATGTGAGTGGGGCAGACGGACTGGTATCGATCGTCGGCAACATCAGGCGATCGATCGACACTGAAGCCTACAAACAGAAGACAGCAGCAAAGATAAAACTGGAAGATAGGTTCGATGAGATTGCCTTTTCTTAGTGTCTGTTGAAGGAAGATATATATCACAAATTGGAGAATTTATTAGAGACTACAGCTGCCAGACTTAGAATGCTACAACACAGTATTTAGAAACTACTAGGAGGATGCATTCAATGGAGTTTGCCAGAGCAATTACAAGGAATGTGAAAGCCAAAGGAGATGAGGCAATAAGAAGATTCGTTAGTACATGGTTTCAAAAGAGGAAAGAAGATGTAGACGCTTATTTTCCAAGTGTTCATCCAACTTCATACTAGTCAGAGATATCACAACACCGAACTTAAGACTGTAACCAAGTGCTGAGTGGGAGGCAACCCACTGTTTGGTAAGTTTTTATTTCGTTTTTACTTATACTGCTATTTATTTCGATTTTTACTTTGTTTTATAGACTGTCTGAGTCCACCATCGATCGACACCCTAGAGGCACCATCATTCGACATGGAATCGCGACCACGATCGACAAAACACGATCGACAAAACACGCCTACCATCGATCAATACTTTTTATAGAGTATGGTATCGAGTTTTGTACTTAAACGATTTACTTATTATTTAATTTTTCCTAACCAATCCAGGAGGGATTACACTGGGCAAAGTGTAATTTAAGTCTGAGAGAGGCTCGCTAATGCTATTTGATTTGTTTTGAGCCTTATTTACTATATATATATATAAGTTTTTCAAAAAAATTTATTGAGTCAAGAAGGGGACTATGATCAAGATTTATTATTGACTAACCATGCTTTAGCACCATTTTTTAGAAGATTTTTGCAAAGATTACTAGAGATACCGAAGTGGATCATCCTGCCACTATATCACACTTTCTTAGAAAGTTTGAAGTAACCGAAGCTGATTTCCAACACTAATCCTGACATTATCTGCTTGCTTTGAGGATTGTTATACACTGGATCGGATTTCTTTTGCAAGACTGTAGGTACAAGTCTTTGCACCTTTGGTTCCTTTCTCTCTTTCTCTTCAGCATCTACCTAATAGCTTAAAAGATTGAGATGACTTCCCGAGATGCAGAGGGGTAGGTAAATTACCAAAGATCCCACTATTCTTATTCGGAGGAACGATCACACATTGTTGGAAGCGAGGATTAGGTACATTACCGATGATCCCACTATTCGCCTAAAACTTTTCCCAAAAATCAAAAGAGAAAAAGAACAAAAAAGAAAAGAAAACGAAGAGGAAAATCGAAATTGAGATGGCAATATGGATTGTATCAACATCATTGTCCATTAAGTTTGAGATCCAAAAGGATTCAGAGAGAAAAAAGGGGAAAAAAGGAATCATAGAAGACTTTGTGCGTAGTTGTTCAGATACTTGCAGAGGTAGAGTCCATGTATCCTTTGATCGATACTCTTAAGGTAAAGCCTACACTTTTATTTTATGCAAATAAATGAAATCAGTAGAAGGGTGAGTTAGACTAGTATTTGCTAAGTTGTTGGTAGACTTGATTTGGTTCCTATACTAGGATAGGGTATATAAAGTTTGTATGTGATTGAATTGATAGGATGTGGTTGCAACAAAGTAAGGTGACAGTTATACTTAGGCCTGGGCGTTTTTACCCCAACCCGAAGTATCTACCTAAACCCGAACCCAAAAAACCGAAACCGAATCCGAACTGTTATACAAAGATATCCGAACGGGACTTATGAGCTTAGTACTTTGGAGTTTGGTTATAATCCGAACCGAACCGAAATCCGAAGTAAGATCCGAAGATATCCGGAATTAGTTCAATATGTTAATGTTTTTATATATGTTAAGGCAATTTAGATATCGTAAAGTATTTAAAATATTTTTGTAATTTATTTTATTTATTATTTTGAATACTTTTTAGTTAATTAAGATAGTTTAACTAATTTTTAGTTAGATTTGTGAGTAATTTATATATTTTTGAATTTTTTTTATCAATTTTTGAAGTTTAAAAAATATTTTTTTGGACAATTTCAAACATTGGTTATAATCCGATCCGAACCGAACTCGGAAGGGACCGAACCGAACCCGATCCGATAATTAGTAAAACCTGAATGGGACTTATGAGCATAATACCGAAAATCCAAAAATTGAAATCACCCGAACCGAAACCGACGGGGGCCCCGAACGCCCAGGCCTAGTTATACTTACACTTTATGTCAGTCTCCGCTTTTCAAAACCTCTTTCACAGTCTTAGTTTGCTTGAGGACAAGCAAAAGGTTAATTCTGGGGGAGTTGATATAGCCTATTTATTACTAGTTTTAGGCCATGTTATAGGCTCTATTTATGGTCTTTTATGTGTGTCTAATATATGTTTTAGAGTATTTACAGGTCTAGGAATGTTTGAGTAGTCATCAATTAGATTTAGGGTTGAATGATAGCAATCATGGATTACCCCAAAAGTAGGATAGCTAGTTAAGTTAATATCTATCTATTTGTTGACATGAAGAAATCATGGATCCCTAAAACATGGTTCCCAAAATTATGGACCTTGTTTATGGGAGCTCATGAATTCATGGATCCTTAAAACATGGTTCCCAAAATTATGGACCTTGTTTATGGAGTTCATGAATTCATTGACCTTGTTTATGGAAGATGTCTTTTGTATTCTCTATATATTACAATGTATTTGCAAAGAAATGAATCAAGGAAATAAGTTTCTCTCCTTCTTATTCTTATTTGTTCTTGAGTGTTCTTGAGTGTTCATACTCTTTCTCTTCATAAATCATCAATTCTAACATGGTATCAGAGCTTTAAGCTCCTACTTCATTCCGCAAACCTTCTCTATCCTTCTCTTTTATTCAGCAAAGCTTTTATGTTATTCTCATTCCGCAAATCATAAAAATGGAGAAGGAAAACATAATTTCCGTGACCCTTGAGGGTCCTAATTATCTCTCATGGTCAAGAGTGGCCAGAATCACCTTGGGATGTCATGGACTTTGGGACAGCCATATCATGAAGGCTGGAACTTCAAAGAGGATGGCTGAAGAAGATAGATACGTGAACAACCACAACCAATGGGTTCAAGAAGACCAACAAGCTCTGGCCCTCATCTGTAACTCCTTGTCAAAACCAATCCTGAAGATCAATTCTCACATCAAAACCGCCAAGAGACTATGGGAGAGTCTTCAAACCGCTTATGGGTGTTTATGGGAGAGTCTCCAAACCATCTATGAGAACGACCGGTTCCTCAGCTTTCTCCTACACCTAGACTCATCATTCAACACACTAATAAAGAATTTCTTTACTGGAAGAAAGATTCCATGCCTAGATGATGGTGATCCTCTCAAAGGCCAGCCGGATAAATGTAAACCCAAGGAGCAGCAAGAAATTCAAGGGAGAACCATGTATTCTGCTCACATGGGTGATTCAACTGAAGACATGTGGAGAAATCAAGTTGGTACGACCTCATCTGATGATTTTGTGACCAGAAAAGACGCCAATTCCTTTATCTGGAGCACTGTCTTGGCTCTCATTGCTTCCAAGAAGGCTGGTACACATTCTCTTGACTCTAAACCTATCATAATAGATTCAGGAGCAAGCCATCACATGATTTGTGATAGAAACTTGATTAGTAATATCCAGCCTGCCGTAGGGAATGTAGTCATAGCAAATGGTGATAAGGTGAAGATAGAAGGGATAGGGAACCTTAAAGTGTTTGATAAGGAATCTACTGCCTTGTATATGCCTGGATTTTCATCTAACTTGTTATCAGTAAGAAGGGCTACGATTGATTTGGGCTGCCAAGTTGTGTTCAGACCAGATGAAGTTGAGTTTCAAGACCTGAAGACAGGAAAGGTCATTGGAAAAGGGCACAACCATCAGCAAATGTATCATCTTGAGAGGAATATGGTGCCAGAATCATCTATGCCTCACTGCCTGGCTAGCACCGTTAATGGCGCTGAGAACACAATATGGCATGCCAGATTGGGACATCCCCATACAAGAGCTCTAAACCTGATATTCCCTGGAGTGGTGTCTAAGAATGAAGAGTGTGAAGCCTGCATATTGGGGAAGCATTGTAGGACAGTCTTTCCACGGTCTGGCACCACCTATGAGAGTTGCTTTGACTTGGTTCACTCTGATGTATGGACGGCTCCATGTGTGTCAAGGGAGAATCACAAATACTTTGTCACCTTCATTGATGAAAAATCCAAATACACTTGGTTGACACTGATTCAGTCCAAGGATAGGGTGTTAGA
Source organism: Moricandia arvensis (assembly GCA_905132765.1). Taxonomy (NCBI): domain Eukaryota; kingdom Viridiplantae; phylum Streptophyta; class Magnoliopsida; order Brassicales; family Brassicaceae; genus Moricandia; species Moricandia arvensis. Next base: position 14,891 of record CAJHQP010008392.1, read on the forward strand.
CGCCTTCAAGAATTTCCAAGCTCATGTCTCCAACCACTTCAATGTCAAGCTGAAGATCCTCAGATCAGACAATGGTGGAGAATACACAAGTCATGCATTCAAACAGTACCTGGCTCAACATGGAATTATTCATCAAACAAGCTGTCCATATACTCCCCAACAAAACGGAGTTGCTGAAAGGAAGAACAGACACCTGATGGAGGTAGCCAGATCAATGATGTTCCACACCAATGTTCCAAAAAGATTCTGGAGTGATGCGGTGGTGACTGCTACTTATCTGATCAATAGGACTCCAACTCAAGTCCTCAAAGATCTATCACCGTTTGAAGTCCTTAACCAGACCAAGCCGGCTTTGGACCACTTACGGGTGTTTGGATGTCTCTGCTTTGTGCTGATACCAGGGGAGCAGAGAAACAAACTGGATGCCAGGAGCACAAAAGCGATGTTCATTGGCTACTCTCCAACACAAAAGGGGTATAAGTGCTATGATCCAGTAGCCAGAAAAGTTTTAATATCAAGGGATGTGAAGTTTGTGGAAACAAAGGGATATTATGAGGTGAAGAATTGGGATGATCTGAGGGACTTACCGCAATCAGAAAGAGCCACAAACCTCAGAATCATTTTGGAGAACTTCGGCATTGGCATGTCTCCAGCAACTCAAGAAACAAGAAGGAATATCCCTGAAGCTACTGCACCTGTTCCAGAAGCTGTAGTTGAAGAAGATGTGATTAATGAAAATGAAAAAATTGTCCATCCTGACCCTGAAAGGGGGAATCAACAAGAAGCTCATGATCAGGATGAGACCAAATCAGAATCAGTTCCTGAGACTCAAGATCAAGTTCCAGAAGAAACAAATGAGGCAGCACCTGATCAGATACAGCCTTTGCGAAGGAGCACAAGAATCAGGCAACCGAAAGTCTACTTCAATGCTAAAGCTGTGGCACATCCAGTGATTGCAGTATGCTCGCTTGCTCAATATCCAGAAGAACATCAAGTCTTCATTGGAGAATTGGATCAAGAGTACATCCCAAACACCTATGAAGAGGCAATGCAAGACAAAGAATGGAGAGAGTCTGTTGAAGAAGAGATCAATGCCATGATCAAGAACAACACCTGGTATGAGACTGAGCTTCCAAGAGGAAAGAAAGCCGTGACCAGCAGACTCTTGCATACCATCAAGTATCTTGCAAATGGAAAGCCAGAAAGGAAGAAAACCAGACTGGTAGCAAGAGGATACACACAAGTGTATGGAGAAGATTATCTAGACACGTTTGCACCAGTGGCAAAGCTTCATACAATCCGGATACTCATCTCATTGGCAGTGAACCTAGAGTGGGATCTTTGGCAAATGGATGTAAAGAATGCTTTTCTACAAGGTGAACTAGAAGATGAAGTGTACATGAGACCACCTCCGGGAATGCAAGAGATGGTAAAGCCAGGAAATGTCCTCAGACTCAGAAAGGCAATCTATGGCTTGAAGCAATCACCAAGAGCTTGGTACCACAAACTAAGCACTACATTGAATGGAAGAGGATTTGTGAAGTCTCAAGCGGATCACACACTCTTCACTCTCACCAGCAAGTCCGGGATTATTGTGATCCTAGTCTATGTGGACGACATCATCATTACTGGTAGTGACAAGGAGGGGATCAGTGCCACCAAGACATTCCTCAAGACCGCATTTGACATCAAGGATCTAGGTGAACTGAAGTACTTCCTCGGGATTGAGATGTGCAGATCAAAGGAGGGGTTGTTCATGTCCCAAAGAAAATATACTTTGGATATTCTAAAGGAGGCAGGAGATCTTGGAAGAAGACAAGCCAAGACACCACTTGAAGAAGGCTACAAGACACTGCGAGAGGGGGAGTATGAAGATACTCCATTTGAAGATGTCAAGCAATATAGGAGAATTGTTGGGAAGCTGATCTATCTAACCATTACCCGGCCAGATGTTTGTTTTGCAGTAAATCAGGTGAGCCAGCACATGCAAAATCCCAAGGTTCATCACTGGAACATGGTGGAGAGAATCCTAAGATACTTAAGGGAGGCTCCGGGTCAAGGCGTATGGATGGCTTGCAACAGAAACACTGAGGTTGTTGGATATTGTGATGCAGATTGGGCTGGAGATAGAACAGACAGAAGATCAACTACCGGCTATTGCACATTCATTGGAGGAAATTTGGTTACATGGAAGAGTAAGAAGCAGAAGGTTGTGTCTTGCTCAAGTGCAGAAGCAGAGTACAGATCAATGAGGAAATTAACCAGTGAACTCATCTGGATAAAGAGTCTTCTAGGCGACTTGGGGTTTGAGATCACCAACCCCATGACCATGCATTGTGACAACCAAGCCGCAATACACATTGCGTCCAATTCAGTCTTCCATGAGAGGACAAAACACATAGAAGTAGACTGCCACAAGGTAAGACAAGCAGTAGAGCAGCAAGTGATCCTCCCATGCTACACAAGGAGTGAAGATCAACTGGCGGACATCTTCACCAAGGCGGCCAGCAGCAAAGTTTGTGAGTCCATTCTTCCAAGACTAGGACTCATAAACCTTCCATGTCAGTGATCCCCTCACCATGGAGTGTTCTACTCTTTTTCCTTTTCTTGGTTTTTATCCCAAGTGGTTTTTCCAAGTAAAGGTTTTAATGAGGGAATACTTCATGGCTTTCCAAGCTTGACTTGTTTCATATGGTCAAGCTTGAGGGGGAGTGTTGACATGAAGAAATCATGGATCCCTAAAACATGGTTCCCAAAATTATGGACCTTGTTTATGGGAGCTCATGAATTCATGGATCCTTAAAACATGGTTCCCAAAATTATGGACCTTGTTTATGGAGTTCATGAATTCATTGACCTTGTTTATGGAAGATGTCTTTTGTATTCTCTATATATTACAATGTATTTGCAAAGAAATGAATCAAGGAAATAAGTTTCTCTCCTTCTTATTCTTATTTGTTCTTGAGTGTTCTTGAGTGTTCATACTCTTTCTCTTCATAAATCATCAAACACTATTGAGGTGTGCTTAATGCTTGAATTATAGAGTAGCTAACTAAGATCTCGAAAGTAGGACATTGACGACTACAAGAGTAGGTTCTTTGCCAGAATAGACTCCATTGAACTAGGCTGTTAGGCGCATGCGAGAGCTGGTCTAATAAGTCTGGTGGACTTATCAAATATCGTTCACACTTCCTTCTGATTAAAATGTCGATCGATGGTCTTTCCTTTTGCTCGCATACGAGAGTTGAGTTAAAAGGGTCAGAATAGTTAATATCTGAGTTCTAGTATATTTACATATATATGCTTCCTATCCACTATAATCCATTAGGTTTGAAACCCTAGATCTAGCATATTTACATTTGCATCAAGTTAGTTTCCTTAACTGATTGTTTGCCACTAATATATATATTCACCTAGCTTAATCTTTAAAAATAAGAAATCTATTGTGTGCCGTTTCTCTATATGGATTTGATCCCTAAGTACTACACCTTATCTCTTTAGGCAAGAGTAATATTTGTGTGTTAAGACTATGGTTAATTTGACAGTTAATTGTTTAGGATATTTATACCCTGCTAAAACATTAAAAACACGCATGTCACCGATGCGTACTGGGCGGCCAGCAGCGAAGTAAAGCCTCCTAGGCCCAGAACATGGGTTCCACCTCCATTTCATGCCAACCCTGTTGCTAGTTGTCCGAGCCAGAGAAGTCCCAATGGGCTCGCTGCCATCCGGAGCTTCTGAAAGGTTCCGGAGTTGGTAGAGTTTTGTCTTCCAATAGCTGGGGAGCTCGACCAGTCTCTGCCTTATGGTTACTTTACGTGTTATCAGGTGTACATAATGCAATGCCACTTATGGTTTCCTATCCCAAAAGTTATCGTGCGGCTCTTCAATCGTTTCGAGTTGCCGATTGGTCAGGTCAACCCATGTGGTTTGCAGCATCTTGTTGGGAGTTTGGTGCTGAGTTACGAACGCAGTATGACCCTTGACGTCGACCATCTTGAAGGCCTGCTGATGCCTATGGCTAATTCGGCCATAGTAGAACTGAGTCCTCGGCGAAACATGGCGATCATAACGGGATTCGTGTTGAACTACCACTCCTGGAAGAAGCATTTCTTTTTTTTCTATGTCTACAGTGCATCCATGGAAGAGAATTGCAATCCCATTTTTAGGACCAGATGGGGCTCGAAAGGTACTCCCGATCGGATATACGCCAGTTTTTGTTTTGATGATATTCCATCTTAAGCATTTGTCCTTTGTTTTGTAGTGACTAATCCTCTTCCCCCGACTCTGGATGACTTGAACACCGTCAGATATTTACTCTGTGGCGGCCATTCTATTGGGCCATGTTCACTCCGGAATGGGTTCGTCTCCCTATTGCTCTTCACCTTTCTCGGTTTCAGCTGGATCTACCGGTCGAATAAGGGGAAGATTCGAGCATGGACGGGTTCTTTCTGTATGAGGTTCCAGCAGAGAGGGAAAGGTCGAATATCCGCAAAGACAAACACATTATTGTCGATGATGACGTGGTCGACGGGGAAAGCTTTCCACTGACAACATATTACGAGATTATCTCAATAGTCAAGAAGGTGGAAGTGGTGGCGACCAGATCGATCTTGATGTGTTGCTTGACTTCGACTTTCCCTCAACCAAGGGCGAGTCCAGCGAGGTGCTGGAGTTTACCAAAGCATCGAGGATGGTCAATGGGGTAAGTTCTTGTCATAAAGCATTTATATGGCCAAAGTTTTCTTGACTTCGAGTGCTTTCGCAGGGCCACCTTATGATGAACCGAGCCCTTGGCACGAGAAAACAGGAGGCTCGCATGGCTCATTTCAGGGCCTAGAGCCAATAAGAAGATCGCCCACCTGAAAGGCATGCTGGGAGTTCTCGTAGTGAGAGAGAGTCGAAGGTCTGTCGAGCCTATAGGGGAGGACAAAGAGAGGTTTTTGAAGTTATGAGGAACCGTTGTGATAGGTTCTCTTGCAAATTTGAGGAGCTCAAGGGAAGTTATCAGGCTCTTGGGGATTATCGCGAGTGTCGTGGTACCGTGGGCATACTGCATCTTACGCATGTCCCTGATTATTCGTTTGATGTCGAGTATGCGAGGTAGACTAGGCGTATGAACAACGCCAACAAGGTCTTTGCAATTCTTCAAATCGAGGAGAGGATTTGGTAGCAATGGGATTCGATTCTCGTTTCACCCAACACGGTGGAAGCCGAGACGGGATATCCTATGAGACGGGTGAAGTGAACCAGCCGACGGCTCCCCTGGATGTCAACGACTACTCGATCGGGAGGTCAATGCCTGGGTACTTGGGTCTCGACGATTGATCTTAAGGTTCGCTGTGACTTATTGGGAAAGTGTTCCCTGGCCTTGTAATATGTTTCTGTTAGTTTTTTATCTCTGGCTAAGTGTGTCCATGTTTTATGTAGTCGGGACTGGCCATGTGCGGCTTTTCAATCCCTGCCGTTTTCTGGCTTTTGTATGAATGAACTTAGGCTTTTTACTTGAAAAGGAGTTTAAGAGCATCTGCATCAGTGAATCTCATGGGGGTTCACACAGATTTCCAGAAAAAAATATATTAAAATAATGAATAGTGTTGAACCCCATCTCTTCGGAGCTCTTCCTGGTGAACCTCTGTCCAACGGGTTCAACACTGTTCACGACACGTGTCGGCCATCCATTGGTTCGATTATTTAAAAAAAAAAAAATCAAACAGTAAAAAAAATAATAATAAAAAATTGAAAATATGAACTCCAAGAGGGGTTCACTAATGCTGATGCTCTAAGTACATTTGTTTTTTAAGTGTAGAGGGAAGAATACGAGTTGTCATCTCGCTCCAAACTCTTTTTGCGGATCGTCCTATTCGTTGCTTGTTTGAGATGGTTGAGAAGTTTTCAAAGCTTCGAGAGTGACTAGATATGGATGAAGAGACATGCATTCAATATCTCGCATCTTTTCGATCTCCCGATTGGTTCCCCTTGAAGGAGTTCTCCATTTGAGAAGCCTTATTTTTTTCTGGGGGACGGTCTGAATGCGGACGAGGTCTTTCATGCTGGAAACTTTGGATAGTTCTCATGCAAGTAGTTTCGCGGCCAATCTGGCCCCAAGAACTTTGCAGTTAATGGTTGAGTGGACGCGGGTTGATAAAAGGCGCAGAAGACGTTCTCGTAGAAATTTGGATTCCGGTTCCATGTGTTACCTGTCATCCAGCCTTGTTCCAATCCAGATTTGATCGCGTATTTATGTGCTCCATGGGTATCTTCTTCCTCGCGATGGACGTTCTTGTCGTTGCGAGGGTGTTTTTTTACTTCTGATCCGACCCCGGATCCCTCGAAGACGTCTTTGACGTTTTATGCTTTCACGACAAGACCTTTGTCTCCTGTTTGATGATTATGTAGTCCGTGGCTTTGTGGAGCGCATCCTGGATCGTACGCGGCTTCTCCAGAGTTATCAACTGCCTGAACTTTGACTTGTACGAGAGTGTCTTTCGGAGCGTGTCTATGGCCACTTTGTCACCTATTCAGCTGACTTTTGCCATAATGGTCTTGAACCATTTTATGAAGTTGCAGAGAGATTCGTCCTCTCCCTGGGATAGGCTCCAGAGGTCGACATTGGAGGTTTCTCGATCTATAAACATAGAATACTGCTTGAGAAACTCCGAGGTGAGTTGGCGGAAACTTCCGATAGAATTTCGCCTTAGGCAAGAGAACAACTCGAGCGCTGCTCCCTAGAGGTTTTTGACGAAGAGGTGGCATTCTCCGGCGTCTCTTTCGCTTTCTCTGAGGTTGGCCCTTCCCATCGCGATCTGGAAAGCCTGCATGTGTACCTTGAGATCGGTTGTACCGTCGTAAGGCGTAACCTTGATCTTTCTGGGATCTGAAAATCGAGTTTCGGTATGCGAGTTGTGAAGGGCGTTATCTTAGCCTTTTTGAGTAGTTGATCAATCTCTGGTGCAGTGCTAGTAGCATGATGGATTTGAGATTTCACAGCTCTAACCTCTGCTACCGTTTTCATGAGATGATCGCGGATATCGCAGATCTTAGAATCTTTGCTAGCGGATTTCCGAGCTTATCGACGTTTTCCGTGAGTGTTCCAAGTTTGTTCCTCGGCCAGTTCTTCATGTTTTTCCCAGAAGATAGCTTTTTTTTCTTCGGTAATAGGAATTTTGAAATGGGATTCGTTAGGAGCCGTGCGACTCCTCGTACGACGTGGATGCACGTCTGTGTCTTTGTCTATGGGTTCGGACTGACTGCTGGAATCCACATGGACACACTCAATTTCACCTTTTTCTTTGTCTTCCTCGGTAGGGGGAAGATCTGGGTTTTTCCGTGCCAGCGCAGGGGTGATTTCGTCGGGATTTTGTCCAGACATCCTTCCTTGTGCTTTCTTGGACCGGTCCGTGGGAGTCACGAAATCGAGTCTTCTTCCGCGGATTCTGGTCATTCCACGTGGAAGAACGGCCCTGGTTCTTGCTGGTAGGGTTTCAACCTTCTTAACGAGAGAACTCATGACCTTGTCTTGTTCTGCTGACTTCTTTTTGAAAGTCAAGAACATCTTCTTAACCTCCTCGAATGCTGCGGTATTTGCATTAGCGTTAACTGTGGTAACGTTCGTTGCTGGAGTGTTTTCAACGTTGTCGTTGGCGTCGTTTCTGTCACGAGTTTGTTGGTTGTTGAGATCGTCAGTTGAAAATTTTGATCGAGTGTTGGTGGCTGAGAGTTAGATTGATCCGTACCCCCTCCCTTCTAGCACCAAACTGTGGGAACCGAAATTTGCAATGTCGATTTCTGATAAAAAATAGGAAAGCTAAAGTAAACCTAAATTTCTCAGAGGTCCCGGATATCTGCTAAACCACACGCCAAGCAATCAATCAATGAGAACAAACAAAATAATAAATCGGTAAAAAAACGAAAAGGGGAGCAAAGAAAATCTTATTCCAAATTGAGTGAACAAGCGTTACAACAGGTAAAGCCTCCGCGATAAGAGCCGTCGGCGATTCCTAGTTCTAACCTTGTGAGACTTGATTAACCTAGTTGAGTCGCAGCTCGAAAACAGAAAAACGGAAATATGCCTAATTTGACTTAGGTGCTATGCTTTGATCTGAGTACAAAAAGTTGTGTCCCCCCATCTTCAACCTCAACACCCTTATATACTCCTCCTAGAGGCGGTTTTCTCTTTCCCTTTCTTTCCTCGGTCGAGTTTATCGCTTCACGGGAATATTCCATTTCTTTTCGATATTTATGGTTATCGTTGGAAACTTAAAATTTATATTTTGAACTTAGCATTTATCTTTTCCTGCAAAATAAAAGATAGACCATCATGATGATTGGGCTTGATTTCATGTAAAACCGGGAGTGCGCTTTTAGCTGTATTTTAGACCTTCTTGGGCCCTTTTTCGACTTAAGCGTTTTTTTACGATTTAATGAAAGAGCGCTTCCAAAACAACGTCGATTCCGAAAGTTTTAATTTCTCAATAGTGGAGGCAGCTTTAGGTGTTTAGTTAACCGTTTCCGTTTTACACGATCAATTTGAACTTTATACGAGGAAACGAGTTCTTGCTGTTTTTAAATCGTAAAGTTCCAAAGGTAACTTTGATCGAGACAAAACAAGAGCGATTTCGAACCAATCTTGAAGGATGAAGAAACGAGGGTGGATGAAGACGGATTAGTTGATCAACTCGCCGATCGGGCGAGTTGGGCTGTTCGTTCGGTCCAACTCGCTGGATCGCCGATTTGGACTTCTTGTTCAGTCCAACTCGCCCCCGAGGCGAATTGGACTGCCTGTTTGGTCCAACTCTCCCCTGAGGCTAGTTGGACTGGTCCAACTCCCCTCGGGGGCGAGTGCTCGTTTGGTCCAGCTCGCCCCCGAGGCGAGTTTGCCTGGTCCAACTCGTCTCGGGGTTAAGCTGGACTTCCAGTTTTGTTGTTTCGACGCTCGGGACCCGTTTGTCCGAAGCTTCGAGTAACCTTTCTTGCGGACTTATCATGTGAATCCTTTTCAGAATTCATACGAAACTCCATTTCGGTTCTCCCGATGTCTTTTTTAAATATTATCTCTTTCTTTTTAAAGATAAATATTTTTCGGGAAGTTTCAGTTATTGATTTCATCGTAACTGATTTTGACCGCAACAGTTTCTCTGATTTATTCTATGTTTTGCTTGAGGGCAAGAAAAACACAATTCTGGGGAGTTGATATGTCATAATTTTTATCTGATTTTACCCATGATATGTATACGGTTTTAGGAGTCTTTATTATGCACTTTTTATTGTTCTAGAGACTTTACAGGTTGTTACTCATGGAAGCAATTGGAGCTTTTGGATCATTCTGGAGCATTAAAGAATGCTCAGCCAAGAACTCGAAGTTAGAACAAAGAAACATTAAGACTATCGATCAACGTCTCACCTCGAGTGTCGATCGACGGTCATAACTTATGCCGAGTTATTTAAGATTTGAAGAAATCGTGATTCTACCCAGAAGTTCTACTATTTGCAAGACAAGTCTATGGCCGTGTTTTAGGCTATTTATTAGCTGTTTTGCTAGGGAAACTTGTTTTAGACTCCTTTTGATACTTGGAACCTTGAAGGCTACCTTTGGAGAGAGAGAAATCTATTCGATTACCAGACTAAGATCTTGAACTTTGTTTCTTTATTATTATTATTTCTATGCAATTTATTTATCTATTCATCATGTTTATCTCAATCATGTCTGAGTAGTCTATTGTTACATTTTGGGTTCTTCTAGGGTAATTAATGGCTTGCTAATGTTATGAAATTGTTAGGGTTATTCTAATTAGTTCTTTGTTTAAGTAGATCTTAATGCTAAGTTGAATTTAATCACTTCGACCTTAGATTATAGGATATTATAGCGCAAGTGAGAGCTTCGTTCTACCCTTAAACATATCTTAAACAGTCTAGAACTCTAGTAACAAACTAGATTTGGACTAGAGAATTAAAGAACACGTCAAACACACGAATCATATCGGTTTAGGAGTAGCATCGATCGATGCCATGCAGTGGCCGTCGATCGACACTCCGTTAAGATTCACGAGAATGACTTATCTAAACCCTAAAGTTTGAGTTCAGAAGAAGCGCTTCACTAAAACCCTTAACATTCTATTAGTTTGCATTGCCTAGTCTACATGAGAGTTCCCCTAAGTCTAATCCTTCCTAATAATCGTCAAAAACAAAATCAATCTTTGATTCACTCTTCATAAATCTATATTTTCATCAAGTTTTATTTCCAAACAATAAATCTATTGTGTCATCTTAGAGTCTTTGTGAATTCAATCCTTATGTACTACATTGAACCTCTTATTTGAGAGCGTAAAAAGTAGCTCATAGGGTTAATTGAGAGTGAATAACAAAATCAACATCAATACTCGTCAAGGTCGGATCCTCCTCCGAATGAAAGCAGCGGTTTCTGACTAGTACCGCTCCAATATCCAGCAAGGAAATCGTGTACCACTCATCCGAGAGAAAATCCACCCCATCAAAAGCAACATCTCCTTCTTCGACAGAAACTTGTTTGTTCTTGGGAGATCTCTCCCCCACAACGGGAATCTCGTATGGAACATATTGGTCCATGACTGGATCTGATTCTTCCTCCACGGCCGTATGAGGTTGAGCTCGAGTGTGGTGGTACTCAACCGCTGTGCGAAATCGCTGCAGAGAAAATTAACCCCAATGAAACGGACCGCCTCGAAGAAGGTCCCTAACGACAGTCATGTCCGCAGGAATCGGGGGAAGAGGATTGGCAACTGCATAACAAAAAAGTGGTCAGGTATTAGTAGGAAATAAAAACGATCAAAAAATTCAACCATGATACCCTTGTGACCCATTCTTCGTCTGAAGAAAATAATGATTTCTTTCGCAACAGAAACATTAATTATTCGGACAAAGAAGTAACGCTTACTCCAATCATGGAAGTTAGACTTAAAGGACAAAATCACCGTCATAAATTTTCTCGGCTTGAGGCAATTCCTGGTCGACTAACCCACCCTCTTCGGATAAAAAAGGGTAGAAAATAGTCGACGTTTAAATCCATCCATCGTTCATACCTCAGAACCAAAAGTCCAACGCGGTGCTCCAGGCCGCCAGAGGAAAGTTAGCTCATTGAAGGGCCATAATGATCCAAGAACTGTATGACATCCGGAATGGGAAACCACAGTGCAAAAGGTGAGAAAGTAAAGATTTTGAAAGCTTTCTCCACATACTTATCGAAAAGAGGAATTACTATTCATCCTCCTACTTTTAGCAATCGATTCCGTCTAACTTACCTGACATATCTAATACCTCGCAAGAACGCTTTGGCAATTCTTCCAAGCTTGCAAGCTGGGGGGTTAACTGTTGGGGTCAAAAATTGTCACCAGGGAAAAATGTTACCTCTCTTTAGATTAAAAAAAAAAAGAAAACAAGAAATCCTCACATCTGAACTTCTCATCGCCTAACCCATCACGTCCTGGCTAACGAATCAATACAGTCAATCGAGGGAACAACCAAGTCACTTTTATGCCTGGTCACCCGTGGGCGATTAGAGGAAATTTGGCAAGTTCTAGTCGCCCGTGGACGACTAGTCTCACCATCAAGTCTAGTCGCGTGCAAAGACCGTGTCCTATTTATCACTCTCTCTGTTGAATCTGGACTTGTCTTCTTCTTGTTTCGTCTCGATTTGAGCTTCTGTTGAAGTTTTACGATAAAAATCACAAATACTTGTTTTCTCGTAAAACTTTTGAGTCAATTGTAGAAAATGATAACGGTTAACGAAAACATCAATGTTATCTCGACTATACGGATTGATTTACTATTTTGCGGACAATTTATCATGAAATCATACGATGGCCAATTTATCCGAAAGAAATCGTAAAAATCGCTTAAATCGCAAAACGGCCCGAAAGGGTCTACAACGTGATAAAATTTCACTTACGATATTAGACGAGGATGAGCCCAAGTATTATGACGGTCTACTAGATATATGCAGAGGATTAATTGAAAAGAAGATAATTGTCAAAGTTCCGAGATAATTATGGAAAACGAGAAGATAAGGAAGATTTTCGTGGAAGGATAAACTTGAATCCGGGGCAGAAAAGGAAAGACGGCCATCCTTGAAGACCCATATAAACGAAGCAAGGGAGAGGGACGCACACACACAAAATCTCTGCAACTTAGCACTTAGAAAGAGTTTTAGCAATTTCCTTGTTTCATCGAGCTGTGACACAAATTAGATTTAGGGTTTAGGTGCTAGAACTAGGAATACGCCAACAGCTCATGTGGAAGAGACTCTTAAAACTTGTTGTATCACCACAGAGTCCTTAGACAAAGATGATTTAATAAG